>CANUEY010608940.1:0-21045 GCA_948099555.1 Croton setiger
TATATATATATATATATATATATATATATATATATATATATATATAAGATGAATGAAACTTTTTTTAAGAAATAGTAGTATACAATTTTTGTATTCATAGAATGATAAGTTTGATAAAATGTGACTATTTGATTTTGACCCATTCCTTTTTTTTTTAAAGTACAAATTAAAATAAAAAATAAAAAAGGAAATAATAATGAAAGGAAAGTCATCATAATTGAGGGTCACTATAAATCTTAAACATTACTCCAACTCCAACCAAAACGTTATACATAATAAAATGTCTGATATGCTCATTTCTCATTTAATTTCATTCCACACATTATTATCTATATAAAATTTATAAGGGGTAATTACTATTGGGTCCCTGAGATTTGGCCTAATAGACTCGGAGGTCCCTTCATTTTTAAAATTGTATCAATTAGTCCCTAACTTTTTAATAATAGACTCTCAGGTCCTTCCGTCCACTTTTTCTGTTAGTCAACAAAAAAGTCAACGTTTTTTTTTTCAAAATGACAAAAATACCCTTTAGTTTATTTGAATCGAATCGGACTAATTAAACCTAATTTTAAATCAAACCACAGTAAAAATTTAAAATGACCAAATTAGGATTTGAATTAAGGACGTTGAAGATATTAGAATGCATGATAACCAACTACACCAAGACACTTTTAGTATATTATATTGACGTGATAAGATTTTATTGTGTAAGGCACAATTATTCACCTTTTATGACTATAACAATTATCTATTCTTTCAATTAAGATTTTATTAAATAATTACATATTTATTTTTTTATCATCCTAGACAAGTCTGAAGGTTAAAAGAGAAAGTTTAACTTTTCCGGAAAATTTAAAAAGATTTTACAGAAAATTGAATGTTTATTTGGAGAAATTAACAAATATTAGAAAACTCATATTTTTTATTTTGAGAAATTAACAAATATTAGAAAACTCATAGTTTAATTGTTGTGCCTTAAACTTTTACTGTGGTTTGATTTAAAATTGAGTTTAATTAATTTGGTTCGATTCAAATAAACCAAAGGGTATTTTTGTCATTTTGAAAAAAATGTTGACTTTTTTGTTATCTAACGGAAAAAGTGGACGGAATGACCTGAGAGTCTATTATTAAAAAGTTAGGGACTAATTGATACAATTTTAAAAATAGAGGAACCTCCGAATCTATTAGACCAAATCTCAGGGATCTAATAGTAATTACCCCAATCTATAATTATAAAACAAGTGTATGCTTAGTTCATTTATGTTTATTAGACAATTTTTTAGTTTGATAGAAAACTTTATTTTTTTTATTTTTTAATGGTTAATTTAATAGTTTTGAAACCAAATGTTTAATGGTTAAGAAGTTATGGAATTTGTATATCTTTTGTCATAGTTTTTTTACATGTTAAAAATATTTATTAAATTCTCTTTCAAAAAAGTAATTATTAAATTATGTAAAATTTTTACATACTCTATTTTAAATTTTTAACAAATTATTTATTAATAATTATATACACATATAAACTCATAATTAAGTTTAATTTTTTTCTTTTAAAAAAATAACTTTAATTGTATAAAATATATTGATATTTTAAACCATATATTCTAATACTACTTTTTACATAAAAAATTAAATAAATGATTCAAAATTTAAAAATACGAATAATTTCATATTATAAAATTATTGTATACTATATATAGGGTGCAAGCAAGTCAAATCGTTCGCGAGCGGCTTCGTGTTCGTTCAATAAAAGCTCGACTCGAACTCGGATCAATCATAAATAAGCCGAGCTTGAGCCGAATATTCGAGCTCAAGCCGAGCAGTTAGGCTCGCAAACAGCTCGTTTAAAAAGGCTTGCGAGTAGCTCGTTTGATAGACTCGTGAGCTGCTCGTTAAATAAGCTCGCGAGCCTATCAAAAAACGACTTCGTTTTGATACCAAACTAAAAAATATGCTTCAGCCAAGTTGTCCGCCTCCCTATTTCATTTTTTGCTATTTTATTTATCTTTCACTAAAACTGTTATATTCATTTTCTCACTAAAACGACATTAAAAATGAATTTTCTTGATTTTTGATTAACTCTTAACGAATTCGAACACGAGCTCGAATAGCAGCAGAAAATGAGTTTGAGCTTATTTGTGAGCTAAAACTCGAGCTCGAGACGAGCTCGAATTCAAGTTTAATTGCAAGCTCAAATTTGAGCTCGAATAGCAACATAAAACAGTCAAACTCGCGAGTCTAAAACGAGCTAAACTCGCGAGTCTCAGAAGAGCCGAGCTCGAACTCGTGAAATTTAATATGAACTCGTGGAATTTAACACGAGTTCGACTCAAATTCGAGCTCGTGGAATTTAACACGACCTAAGCTCGAGCAGCACAATACTCGGCGACTCGTTTGCAACACTTAACTATATAGCATGAAAATATAAAATATATCATTAATTAGATGAAATTTAAAATTTTGAACATTAATAGATAAGTGCAAATTATATAAAATAAATAAAATTATAAAATTTAAATTTCATTCAACATCCCTCAATTTATACGACTACTTTATTACTAATTCCTAAATAAATAAAAAGAACATTCGAACAATTTATATTGAAATATTGTAAAAAAAATTATATTGAAATATTGTCAAAAAAAGAGAAATACAATTTATATTGAAAAAAAAAAATACTACTCCAATATTATACAACCGAGAGTGGAAATGAATAATAAACTTCTTTTTAGTACGTGTGGGCTTTGACCAGTCAATTTTTCGACTTTTATTACTGACTTAATATATATTCTTTCTTTCTTCTATCAGCCAAGGAAAGGATATTTATGTAAATAATCAGCTTCCTGAGGATTATATTCTAAAGAAAAGTAGTAGTAGCTACTTGACTAAAGCCAGCCAGTTCCTATGCTTCTTCTCTTACCTTACAAAAGCAAAAATATTTGTCAAATCCTTCGGCCTTTTATCCTCGATTCACTCTTCTTCAATCTTCACCGCCGTCGTCGCCGCCGCCGCCACCACCACCAACACGCACATATATATATACTCCGCTGCCGCACTGCGAACCTTTACCGAATAATTCCTCCTCCTTGCTTGTGTTTTTACAGCTATGGGAGGTAATGGGAAGCACAGATGGAAAATCTCTTTCTTTCATCGCAGAAATTCTAACCCCAAACCAACTCACCCTCCTAAAGAGTTTCTTTGTCCCATTTCTGGATCCCTCATGTCCGACCCGGTTGTTGTATCCTCCGGCCAGACTTTCGAGCGTCTTTCTGTTCAGGTTTGCCGTGACCTAGGTTTCATTCCTCCTCTTTCCGATGATTCTATTCCGGATTTTACTACTGTAATCCCTAATCTAGCCATCAAATCCACGATTCTTAGCTGGTGTGATACTTCTGGCGCTCAACGCCCTCTCCCGCCAGATCAGAACTCCGTCGAAAAAATTGTCCGTACGAAAATGATGGAATCCAGAACTTCAAACCCTGACTTTAGAGTTTCGGAGAGGGAGTTGCTGAAAGGCGTTGCGGAGAATCCTCAGGTTTTATTCTCTCACGCCGCAACCGAGTCGACTCCCCGAGTCAATCATTTCTACTCGAGCTCCTCTGAGGAATCAGTGATCGTTAGCAATGGAGCTGCTAGCCCTTTTACGCCGCTGCCGCTAGCGACTCGTCCAGCGTGTTACACTTCCTCGTCGAATTCGTCATCGGAAATTACTGAAGCCGAAACCCTAGCTCTGTCGCAGATTCCAACTTCATCGGTTTCAAGTTCTAATTCTTCAATTCCTGAAGAGGAGGATATAATGATTAAGCTGAGAAGAACTGAAGTCCACGAACAAGAAGAAGCAGTGATTGCGTTGAGAAAACTCACAAGAGCAAGAACGGCAATCAGAGTTCCACTCTGTACTCCTCGATTACTCGCGGCTCTCCGTTCTTTGATTGCTTCGAGATACTGCGTCGTGCAAACAAACGCCATCGCTTCATTGATGAATCTCTCACTGGAGAAGGCCAACAAAGTTACAATCGTAAGGTCAGGTTTCGTTCCTCTGTTAGTAGATGTGTTAAAGGCTGGATCCAACGAACCGCAGGAACACGCCGCCGGTGCAATTTTCAGTTTAGCTTTAGAAGACGATAACAAGATGGCAATTGGAGTATTAGGCGCATTGCCACCATTGATGCACGCTTTAAGGTCAGACAGCGAGCGAACTCGTCACGATTCAGCTCTGGCTTTATACCATTTGAGTCTCATACAGAGCAACCGATTCAAGCTGGTGAAACTGGGTGCTGTGCCTACACTACTTGGCATGCTAAAAACAGGTGACTTGGCAAGCCGGCTGCTTCTAATTTTATGCAATTTGGCAGTATGCAACGAAGGGAGGTCGGCAATGCTAGATGGAGATGCGGTGGGGATTTTGGTGGGAATGCTGAGGGAGGGAAGCGGGTTGGTTGACTCAGAAGCTACACGGGAGAATTGTGTAGCGGCATTGTTTGCATTGAGCCATGGAAGCTTGAGATTTAAAGGTCTTGCGAAAGATGCAAGAGCAGTTGAGGTGTTGAGGGAGATAGAAGAAAGAGGAAGCCAGAGAGCCAAAGAGAAAGCAAAGAAAATTTTACAGATGATGAGAGGAAGAGATGAGGAAGAAGAAGAGCCGGATTGGGAGGCAGCATTGGACTCGGGTGCATTCAGTCGGAGTCGGTACCGACTTGGTGCTGTGGATAAAAATGTTAATTCCCCAAAGTCATCTAATTTCTGATTTTTGTAAAGTTTGTAATTAGTTAATTGATTAATTAAGTGAAGATAACCAAATGTTTGTGTGTTTTAATTTTTGGTTTATGAGTGGGGGTTTTGGGGTAATGACTGGTGGTGGTTGTACATGATATTGATGGGTTTATATATTTTTGAAGAGTGACTAAAGGGTATTAGAAACAATTGAGCTTAATTTTTGTAATGGCTTTTTGTTTCCAATATTCGAATCTGAAGTCTATTTGGTCTTTTTTGGACTCCTTAGAAGGAATCTTCAATCCATGAGAAGATGAGATGAAGCTCATTTGTTTGTTTTGAGGTATAGTTAATTTCTTCATTCTCGTAACTAGTGGTCAAGTGAAAAAGGAAAAATTGAACCAAGTAACACGACACTCACCAAGTTGAAACGACAAGCCTCCTATATTAAATTGGCCCTTTGCAACAGACTCATCCCCACACGACTCCAAAATGCAGAATACCCGCAAAAGAAAGCAACAGAAATCATCGGAAACTCCAACTCAAACAAAATCAACCAAACCATTCCGAAAATCAGCCGACCCATATTCAACTCACTCCCGACCCACGCCGGAAGAATGTCTAGCCGTACGAGACTCTCTCTTGGATCTTCATGGCTTCCCTCAAGAGTTCGCTAAATATCGTGACCAGAGACAGAATTGCTCCATCCAAATTAATTGTGCTGCGAAATCAGAGCCGACAGATTCTGGGGAGGAGAGCGTTTTGGATGGTCTCATCAAAACCGTGCTTTCGCAGAATACCACTGAGGTTAATTCTCAAAGAGCTTTTGCTAATTTGAAATCAGTTTTTCCGACATGGGAAGATGTAAGTTCTTTGTATCTATACTTGTTTTTAATTTGAGGATATTATTACATTTTTGAACTTTAAGGTTGTGGTTTTGGTTCCACGCAACTTGCATTTAGTTTACTCGGGTTTTTATTAATGGAATTGGAATCAACTATAATAGTATGGTTATATTGTTGTTTCTGTATTTTTTATGGTTGTGTACTAAACTTGAAACTCTGTAAACTTTGCATGATTGTCTTTTTCCCCCTAGGACCTACATCTTCGTAGTTGTTTAAACGTTTGGACAAATTGGATATTATTTTGTGTTATTGAACTAGTTTTCTAATTATGAGTAAAATTGATTAGATCATGGTTTCCCTTCAAAATTGTTTAAGGTACTTACTGCAGAATTGAAATGCATAGAGAATGCCATAAGATGTGGAGGTTTAGCTCCAACAAAAGCTTCTTGCATTAAGAACATTTTGAGTTGCTTGCTTGAAAAGAAGGGCAAGCTATGCTTGGAATACCTTAGAGATTTATCAGTTGATGAGATTAAAGCTGAGCTCTCTAATTTCAAGGGAATCGGACCCAAAACGGTAACTTTTCTATTCATGTCTCCCTCAAATCACATTATAATGATCTTGTTGCTCTTCAATGACTGAGGGACGATAATGTTAATTTTGCATGTTCTTTGTTGAGTCAATGAAGGCTCTGAGAACTGGGATGGCCAAATTAACTGCTTTCGTTTATTTACGACAGTGTCCCTTTTATGGTTATTTCCAATTTTGGCAAGATGCATCTCTATGAAAATCATCGACCAATCATATTTCACATTGCTAATATCAAATGTAACCTGAAGCTTTTTGCTTTTTGAAATTGTAGATGGATGAAACTTTGCAGATGTACTATTCTTTCCAATTGATTGCTTGGTAGTGTTAGTCTAACTAGCATAATAACTATTTATATTTCAAGATAAAAAGATGTCGGAAACAGGAATTTGACCAAAGATGGTTGGTTCACTCAGGTTAGGCTGCTAAGTCTACTGATAACACTGAGGAAGACAGAGAGGTGATTTGAATACTGGACGAATCTAGTGTAAATAAGAGAAAAGGTCAACAATTGTTGCAAGAATAGAGATAAAGAGATGAGTTAATGTCATTTGGTTTACGGAGAGTATATGTTAATAAAATCAAGCAACTAAAGTTAATTACTCAAGTCAAGACAAAGTATATCCATCATGGCCATGAAGGATCAGTCTTCAAATATATTTTCAAACTGTCTAAGAAAATAAAACAGTTTCACCTAGCACAATTGTCCGTTTCCATTTGGAGCTATTGCTCTGTTGTCGTTGTTTTCTTCTTTCTAATACACCCATTTTTTGGAACAGCATTTTTCTCTGGTCTTGGTCTCAAACTAAGAAGGGTAGAACTACCATAACCAGCCTAAGTATTCGCGAAACTAATTATGGATGGTTCTAGAAAGGCATTCGTAATCCAATGCCAGATAGAATAGGATATTGCTTAACATATTTCTCAAATTATAAATCATAATATACAGTTGCATTGAAGCTTCTTGGAGATAATTGTCTGAAAATTTATTTGTGCTACCCAATTATTTTCCCCTATTGGTTTTTTTTCTTGTTTTCAAAATTTATTTGCTGCCCGTAATGTGATGCTCTTCCAAGATAAATATACTCACCTTTGATAATAACAAAACTATATTTGGTTGGTTACAACTTACAAACCTTTATTTCTGCGATGGCCCTTCATCCTATGAAAAATCATTCTATGAAAAATCAGAGAAGGGAAAATTTAAAAAAAAAAAAAACTTGCCTTTTCTCTTTGAAAGCTCCTTTTCACTTTATCTTCTATTGGCTTGTGGTTTTGCAATGGTTAATTTATTAGTTTTGCAGATGCTCATTGTCATTTACCTAAGGAATCCATTTCTCATTGTTTTCTTTCTTTCTGAAACATATACTGAGCACAATCTGTGTTCACATACATGGTTAGACGTTTTATGAGAAATTACTTGTAAACTAATACTGCAACCATTCATAATATATTTTGTCTCTCTGTACATTCACTAGCATGTTGCTATTGAATTTGATGGAGGTGTGTTGTAATCGTTAAATACACATGCTTTGATATTATCTTTAAATTCTATTTAAGTGCAAAATTTATGTATCTCTGTGAAGAAAATGTTAAAGGTACGCAAGCTTGCTGCATATTGAATGTGCTACCATCTTTGACCTTTGTACCACAGTTCAAATTATGTAAAAACTTAATCATTATGAAAATGATTGACAGGTATCTTGTGTTCTGCTGTTCCAACTTCAGCAAGATGATTTTCCTGTGGATACACATGTGAGTATTATATTGTTTATATGTGCTTGATTTTCATGAGTAAAATTGAGATACATATTCACATGAAATATACCATTTACCACAGGTGTTTGAGATTGCAAAGGCCATTGGTTGGGTACCGGAAGTGGCAGACAGGAACAAGACATACCTTCATCTAAACCAGCGGATTCCAAATGAGCTCAAATTTGATCTAAACTGTCTTCTATTCACACACGGTAAGCTTTGCCATAGATGCACCAAGAAAGTGGGCAGCCAGCAAAGGAAGGACTCCTATGGTAACTCCTGTCCTCTACTGAATTACTGCAATAACCTTAATGCTAAAACAGTTAAATAAATTAATAGATATTCTCTATCATAGCCTTAAATGGCTTTATTCCACCTTTTTCCTTAAAAGGATAATGCAGTTTTCTACTATTACCTGTTATTTCTAGAAGATTTTGGATTATTGGGCCATGTTTCGTTGGCTTAGCCAAAAGAAAAGAAAAATCAAGATTGAGCTTAATATTCCCTACAGCAACTTTAGCCGGAGGCTTTTTATAGGAACAACATATCATCTATCCATTTAAAATTCTGCCTACTTATGTCATGTGCATGACTGATTAACTTAATTTGTCTACTTAAAAGTCTTTCCTGTAAAGGGGAAGTTACCTACCAGAAATGGAAGGTATTTAGAAGCTGTTATTGCAGGAAGTAGTTATGGAAATGGGAAAATATCCTAACAACATAATCCCACAGCTCCTACTTTAAGCTTTTCCCAATCCATAGGATTAAGTCAAATTATGGCAACTATCAAGCACAAAAGCTTTTGACCTTATGTGTACATGATATATGCCTACAGGTACTCAAATATTGGTTTTATATTAGAAAATATGTATATATATGCATTGACCTTACTGCATACATACAATTACTAGAACATGGCTTGTTGCTCGCTCTAACCTTTTCCTTCATATATTTCTTCCTTTTTTTCATCGGACGGGTGCTACTTTACCGTTAAGATTTGAATTTCCTGCTCTATTCTACTATTTTCCATACAATCTGAGTTAGTGTACTTTAAATACAAACATAGAAAATTTGTTAGAACAAGAGATATCCTGAACTTTATATTTCCATACAATCTGAGTTAGTGTACTATAAATACAAACCAACTCTACCTTGTTGGTTTGCTCCTTTTTTTGGAAGAATATTTAGGCTCAGGTTGCTTTTGATTTCTGAGTTTTGCAAATGGAAGTGAAACTACTGAAATTATTTGGGTTTTGGGTAAATCCACATACCCATGGTTTGGAAGAAGGAAATCAAAGTGGCAAATTGTTGGATAAAGTTTCAACTGAAATGAAAAAACCCGCATGCTCAGGTGGAGAGCTGAAGCAGTTGAAGAAGTATGAGTGTGAGTTTTGCTTAAAGGAGTTTTTGAACCCACAAGCATTGGGTGGTCATCAAAATGCCCATAGAAAGGAGAGGTTGAGAAAGAGGAGAATGCTTCTTCAACAAAATTTGGATAATCTCATCTTTTACCTTGATCCTCCCCATAACCAAAGTAATCTTTTTTATAATAGTTCTGTTTCATGTATTGATGTACCTGAGTTCAGGCTCTCTCAGGAATTTCCGATCACCTCCAATCCCTTGCGATCCGGTAAAAAATAACTTCTCCGACCTCCCAATACCGCAAAGAAGACATCTCTGTTGGGTCTTCATATGCTTTGAGGAATTATCAGAAATTTGTGCAAGTTTGTGAGAAGTACGTATGCAAGCTCGTTTGTACGGAAGTTTTTCTATTTCCCATTGTGATGTATATACGTGGCCTTGTTTTTTATTACCGTCTCTGTGTTCAATTTTTATGTAGCTTTTTCGTTAAATATCAAATTGGCTTTTTTTTTGTCGTTCCTCATTCTTCTCATACATTTTGTTCGTCCTCTTTCCAAATTTTTTATCGAAATAATTCGAAACGTTTTTGAAATTCGATATTCAATAATTATGCAAATTAACATGTATCAGATCAGGAGACCTTTATAAATTTCTCTACTGTTAAATTTTCGATTGCGTTCCCTAAAAAAAAATTTAAACATTACAATTTTTAATTTTTTTTTTTATCAAATTATAAAGAAAAAAGATTACAAATTACTCGAAATAAAATGAATTTTAGTAAATAGATACAAAAAATTTAATAAAATAAAGACATAATTTTATTTAACACGTGTACCCCTTGAACACCTGTTTCTCATTAATTGGATGGTCCAACTCACCCGCTGAAATGGAATCCCGGATTAACTCTAGAGGATCGATTTCAATTCAATTCGCTTTTCTACAAAAACCGAGCGGATTTTTTGTCCTTTCTTTTGAATCATTGAACCTGTGGAGAAATCATGTCAGCTCCAAAATCTGGGAAATGGGTTCTGTTAATTTTGCTTGTGTTGTTCTCCATGTTCGTCGAGCCATCCATTTCCCAACTTGATTCGCGCTGGGCGGCTAAGAAGAGACAAATGCGAGAGAAAGTTCGAAAAATGTAAGTTCCAATCCATTTCAATTTTTAATCCACTTTTTGAAAGTTTCGATTCACGGATTTTGAATTTTCTGGTGATTGGATTCTGGATATGGATAAGCTCACTTATCAGTTTTTTACTAAAATGGTTTTCGATTTCAAAACTGAGCATAATCCAACCATTTGACTTGGTTGATCGATTAAAGATAATAATTTGTTTACTTTATTAGTGACCAAAGATTTGCATTATTGCAGTTATTAATTGTGCAAGTTGCAAACTAATTTGAATTTAGTCTTGGTTCTGTTTGAGCTTGATAAACCAATTGGAAATTGTAGAACGAAACAATGTAAAGAGTTTTTCTTTAATGAACATTAGTTGATTATTTTGATGAGTTGGAAACGTTTCTCAGATGATTTGATACTTATTTGCTGCAGGTTCTACCATGCATATGAAAACTACATGACTCATGCATTTCCGGTTAGTTAATCTTCTTCATTGATTCCCCTCTTGTTCATGTCTGCATTCCATTTTTCTAACATTTGTTTTCTTGAATTTCTGTGAAATTGCAGCATGATGAATTAAAGCCTCTCACCAAATCTTTCACCGACTCACTTAGTGAGCTTGGAAACTTGAAGGTATTTTATGTCATAAGTTAGTTGGGATTATCTAATAGTTTGTTACTAAGGGAAATTGATGATCTCTGATCTCATTCACAGCTTGAGCACTTACCACAAGATTATAATGGATCAGCACTTACATTGATTGAATCATTGTCTAGGTACATTTAAAAAGGCACTTCTTCATGAACTTGAAAATATGATACTTTTTTAATATTCATTTATGAATTTATGATGCATTTTTAACGGTGTTAAGGGTTTTGAATTCCTGTTCTGATACTGGTTATCCATCTTCTTTCACAGCCTTGTTATTTTAGGCAACCACACAGAATTTGAAAGGGCAGTTCTTTGGCTTTCTGAAAACCTGTCGTTTGATGTTGATGCTAGAGTGAACCTATTTGAGGTACTTCCTGCTAATGTTCTTAGAAAAACTTGGATTCAATTAATCATGTTGATTGCTTTGTGTTTCACTTGTTCAGTTTTCATACATGTAAAATTTATTATGCACCAGCTTGCGCTGAAGGACAGATTGCTTTCTTCTTATGCTTGTTTTATGCTGTAGTGCAATATAAGAGTTCTTGGAGGGCTTGTTTCTGCTCATCTTCTTGCGATTGATTCTACTAACAGGCTGCTTCAAGGATCTTACAGGAATCAGCTACTCCTTTTGGCCGACGATTTAGGGCAACGTTTCCTACCTGCATTTGATACACCCACGGGACTGCCATATGCCTGGATTAATTTAAAGGTACAAGTACAGTTTGAAGAATGATTATTATATCTCAGTTCTCAAATAAATTTGAACTTGGCAGTGAACTTCATATTTTACTTTTTTATTTTATTTTTGTAGAGAAGCGTCATGCAAAAGCTGAAATGTTTTTGTTAAAATTGCAAGTCAATATAGTTGTGAGGAGAAGAAAGTTGTTATGTCTTGACAAATTCAAGTCATCATCATGCTTTCTATACAATAACAATAACATATGTGCATTTAGTTGCATGCATGGTTTAGTGAATTTAATTCTGTATTTCATACTGGTAAATTTCTTGACTGGCCTTCTTAGAAGAATATAATATCTTATTTGGTAAATGGTTGATTTCTTCGGTCAGTATTGGAATGAGGATAGTTTATATTATAGTTAAATAAACAATGAACAACCTAAGCAGATGAAATGTATCAGACTAGTCCAAAATGTTGTCTGTACTGCATATGTGAATTTGTTATCCTTATTTGATCTGAAGACATAATTTAACATAACTTCTCTGTCAATCTAAATCAACATTTATGTTTCTAGTTTTAGTACGCATGAATCTATCTGCTGGTTTTGTTTGTAAGAGGGATATATGACTCTGCAGCACTGCGAAATTCTGTGGACAGTATGGAGTCATGGAGAATGAGACAACTGAAACAAGCACCTCAGGGTGTGGTGAGCATCTTACTATTGCAGTTTATGACAATGCCATTCTAAAATGTGCTTTATTGAATTATTTAGCTTTCTGTCTGAATTCAGGTTCTCTGATTCTTGAAATGGGAGCATTATCACGATTGACTGGTGACCCTAGATTTGAGTCTGCAGCTTTGCGTGCTCTTAGGAAGTTATGGAGTATGCGTAGTTCATTAAATTTATTAGGAACGATATTGGACGTTACAACTGGGGAATGGATTGAGCATTCATCTGGGATTGGTGCTGGTATGTGCTTTGTTATGTTCTGGACATTCTGGTTGTAAGTTGTACCATTGAGTTCATTAGATTTTTGAACATGTACAAAATTTGGGTGAAAGTAATGAATTTTATTATATTTTCGTCGCCTTACGTTACGGACCAAAGACCCATAAGCTGGTGTCTGTAGTACATCTACATGGTTAAGATTGTCAGTCTCTTGTATCTTAATTATAAGAATGGCACGTTCTCAAAGCACTGGTACTCACAAACTGTATTGCTTGGTTTTCCAACATTATCTTACAGAAGTAACCTTGGCTTTTTATTCTGGTTTGTTTGTGCAGGGGTTGATTCATTTTATGAGTACTTATATAAAGCTCACATTCTTTTTGGAAAAGAGGATTTCTGGAGAATGTTTCATTCTTCTTATCTTGCTGTGCAGAAATATTTCAGACATGGCCCATGGTATTGCATTGAGAACAAACATTTTTACAACTGGGTTGAGGGGATCGGGGGCTTGTTAGTTTCGCTTGTGACTGAAAAATTTGATTGAATATTTGGAAGGACTGTGGAAGTATACAAGTAATTTGAAGTTTATCGCTGTAAAATAGGTACCATGAAGCTGATATGAGGAACGGGAAAGCAACTTATTGGCAGCTGACGAGCCTTCAAGCATTTTGGCCAGGTCTACAGGCAAGTGACGAAAGGCATGCTTTGTGATGTTAATAAAAATTTTCTCTTCCTGGTTATGGTCTTAATTGTTTGTTGTGGACTTGTGGCTAGGTCCTTGTTGGGGATGTAGCTGCTGCCAATTCATCTCACCGTGAATTTTATTCTGTGTGGCAGAAGTTTGGGGTGTTACCAGAAAGGTATAATGCGCCTCTATTTCTCTGATCTTAGCCGGTATCACCATTAAATTGCATTACACTTTTCAGTTCTCTTATTTATCAGTATGAAATTTTTTCAGGTATCTGCTGGACCATCAAATTGTGCATCCTACTGAGAAGTACTATCCATTGCGCCCTGAATTTGCAGAATCCACATTCTATTTATATCAAGCAACTAAAGGTCTGTTTTCATTGCTTAGCTTGGATCATGGTCACAAACATTAATCTAAACTGCAAGACATAATCAGTGAACATTATCTTTGCATGTTCTAGATCCATGGTACATAGAAGTGGGTGAATCAATCGTTAATTCTCTTAATTTATACACAAAAGTGGAAGGAGGTTTTGCCAGCATTAGAGATGTGACGACTATGCAAAGGGAAGATCATCAGCACAGTTTCTTTCTGGCTGAAACGTACTACACCTTTTCTTTAGACTGCAAATTTTGAACGAAGTTCTATTATCAGCCAGTGTTTTTTTTTCTTTTTTTCTTTTTTTTTTTTGACATGTGAATTATTCTTTTGTAGGTGCAAGTACTTGTATCTTCTCTTTGATGATTCATTTCTGGTTGATCGAAATTATATATTCACCACTGAGGGTCATCCTCTACCTGTGCAAAGTGCTTGGCATGAGAGGCTTCCAGAAGCATACATTCCAACAAACTGGACTTGTGTTAAGGTTTCTCTTAAATACTTTTTTCTGTGTTTTCATGGTTGAAGCAATTAGGTTCCATCAAGAACCCTTTGGAAATGATTAGTGTAAATTGTGCAGTTCAATTGCAATTCAGAATTAGAATCGAGTGATTTTAACTTATATGTTCCATAATTAAATTAAAAAGCTATGTTGGTAACTGGAACTATATTGGTATGAGCAGAATGAAAAGCATATAAGAAGGTCCAGTGCAATGTCTCGACAAGTCTGTCCAGCAACGAGTTTTAGTTCGAGAAATGGTGTCCAAATTGAGAGTGCTTGCCATGTCCCGGATGCTCGTAGTGACCACCGGTGTTTCACTGATGATGAATGTGGGATTGACTCAACAAACTGTAGAAAGCGTTCATGCAGTGTGGCTGGCTATTGCGGGCTATGGTTGTTCATATGACACAGAGAACATAGAGAACACAGAGAACAAGGATTCTTTTCTTAACATACAGCAAATTAATATTCAGAAAAGAGCACAAAGGAAAAGAAAAGGTTTTGTCTGGTAGGAAAATGTCAGTGCAAAGAAAGAAATATCTTCTGAGGTATGTAATCTAACACTAGTTGGATTAAATATATAAAAGGAAGAAGAAAAAAGTACAGCTTTGGATTCTTCACAATAATGGAGTTTAAGCTTAAATTACCATTTACAAACCTTCGGATCGAATTTATGTTACATTAAATTTTGTATAGTGTCATTAAGCTTATATATTCATTTAGTTCTCGGAACATAGATTTTGTATTTTGATTTCGATATTCTATGCAAATGGAGACTTTTGTGATGGAATTCTCTAATTCTTAGACACAAAACATCCTCAAAATGGTACTCTATCTAGAATGATACAATACAGTAGCACAATATTTCTTTTCATGACTGCTACTATGGAATTTGGAAGCGAAATCACTTTTTTTTCCCCTTTCTGTAAAGCAACAGAGCAAGAGAAACTTTTGTTACTTTACGGCTTGAAGCCACTCAAAAGCTGGTTTCCTCTTTCTCAATCCAGTTCAGAAAAAAATTAACCTACAGAAAATCTCACTTCTGGTTTGGTCAAAACATTTTCAAACCCATTACAGAAGAGGGAGGGAGAAATTGAACATAAAACATTCTTCTTCCATACCCAATGCAATGTTTAGAAAATGAAATTAAGATGACACTGCTCATTTAAGGGGCTAACTTCTAGATATAAACTAGTCATTATGTTAAGCTTATTGTTCTGTTAATGATTTATGAAATTGACATGAGATATTTTTTGGTCCGTCGTTGTAATCAAAATGGTGATAAAATGATAGTATTTTGAAATATGGCATAAATTAATTAGTTGGTGAACATCTCCCGTTTGAAGTCGTCATTTAATTTATTATTTTTATTAAGTTTAATTAATTATTCAATTAATTATTCTAATAGATTAGACACTTGCTAGTGAATCCAAAGAGAATTTAAGTTTAATTAATTATTCAATTAATTATTCTAATAGATTAAATTTAATTAATTATTCAATTAATTATTCTAATAGATTAGACACTTGCTAGTGAATTTAAAGAGAATCCAAAGAGAATTTAGAGACCATAATTACATAGATACGAAATTAAAAAGATTAATTATCTCAAATTAAAAAAATTAATTATCTCAAATCATTCCAAAAGGATTCGAATAAAAAGGATTGATTCAATCAAACTAGATAAGATATCAAATTATTCTTGATAACATATAAATCAAAAGATTAATCCTAAACAAGTAAAATTTTCCCAAATATTCCAAATATTTAATCAAAATAGAAAGGAAAGAAGAGAACTCCGAAAAAGATAAAGAGTTTTGGGCTTTTTTTCTGTTTTAGATAATATTCCAAATATATCTACATAATTTGATTAGAAGGCAGATGCATATAAAAGGTGGCTGCTTAGTAGCAAAATAGTAGAAGGTGGGCACACTTGGTGCCAAAGACGTGCATATGCTAATTGAAATAAGCTAGAAGCATACATGACTTAGTTGACGACTACTGCGGAGCTTCAACTTGACTTGATATTGAAAGAATACTCCAAAAACTTAGGAATGCCTAAAAGTAGGGCTGCAAACAAGCCGAAGTAGGGCTGCAAACGAGCCGAGCCGTTCACGAGCGGCTTGGTGTTCGCTCGATAAAAGCTCGACTCGAGCTCGGATCGATAATAAATGAGCCGAGCTTGAGCCGAATATTCAGGCTCTTTTAATAAACGAGTCGAGCTCGAGCTAAATAGTTAGGCTCGCGAGCCATCTCGTTTAAAAATGCTCACGAGTAGCTCGTTTGATAGGCTCGCGAGATGCTCGTTAAATGAGCTCGTGAGCCTATCAAAACGACGTCGTTTGGATACCAAACTAAGAAATATGCTTCAGCCAAGCCAACTGCCTCCCCACTTTATTTTTTGTTATTTCATTTCTCTTTCACTGAAACTGCTATTTTCATTTTCTCACTAAAACGACATTAAAAATGAATTTTTTATTTTTGATTAATTCTCAACGAGTTCGAACATGAGCTTGAATAGCAACAAGAAACGAGCTCGAGCTTATTTGTGAGCTAAAACTCGAGCTCGAGACGAGCTCGTATTCAAGCTTATTTGAGAGTTCAAACTCAAACTCGAGCTCGAGTTCGAATAGTAACATAAAACAGCCAAGCTCGCAAGCCTAAAACGAGTCAAGCTCGCGAGTCTCAAAACGAGCCAAGCTCGCGAACCGAGTCTAGCTCGTGGAATTTAACACAAGCCGAGCTCGAGCAGCACAATACTCGGCTCTGCTCGGCTCATTTGCAGCCCTACCTAAAAGTAGAGCTTTCTTTGAGAGAATATTACTTGCTTGAGAGAATTTGAGAATCCCTTTTGAGAGAAGGAAAAGTTTCCTTCAAATGGTGAAAAAGAGTCAATTTATAGACAAAAAACCAATATTCCAACGCATGAAGTGCGTTTGGCAACGCATGGTGGTGCAAGGAGCGACGCGGGCTTCTACACATACGTGCCCGGACATCTGCGCATGCATGCGCGAGGCTTCTTCCTATTTTTGATTTTTCCATTCGAACTAATTTTGCGGCTGTTCTGTATCTTCTTTGGCCACATATTCTTGATCAGTGTATTTTTCTGGTCATTTCAAGTACCATAAATGCATACTTCCAGGATCGTTTGAGAATGACTTTGGTCGAACTTGACTGTTTGCAGTTCTGAAAAATATCTTTATGAGCCTCAAAATTCGAGTATTCAGAGCTGGTATCTTGTCGAAATTTGGCCGACCAGTGACTTGATAGCAACGCGTGGAGTGTACGCGCAGGGATGGTTGCTGCATGTGTGGGCAACTAGCTCACACTTGGCAGCTGCTAGTTGGTTACTGCTGTTGACTGTGCAGGCTGACTGGGTTTTGACTTTAGCTAGTTTGATCTGTCCTTATTTGGTTCAATTAATCTGGTTCAAGATGATTTGTGTTTTTTTCTCCAATTCTTGATCAATTTGACTCTGAAAAATTTTCGATTCGCGATGGAGTGCAATTGAAACTGAGATTGATGAATGAGGTTCAGAGGCCGTGACATCAGGCTTGAAAAGAGGCTAGAACGGTGTCCAGTTTAGGCTTGAAACAAGATAGAATTGAGCTAGTTCTTCTAACTAAAATTTTATGGGCTTCGCCCTAGACTTGGACCCCAACTTCGTTTGTAGCAAATTTGGTTTCACAAACATGTATAGGACTCACGGTTAAATAGCATAAGTGACAGAGTTTAGGGACTATTTAGAAATTTTTATGGACTTAAACAAAAAAATAAGAAATTAGGGGGCTGTTTGACAATTTTGCCATAATGTTTCTTCTCTCACACAGCCATTTTCTCAATTCTCATCTTCACCACCACCGGCAATCTCAGAATGGCACGTGTCATCATGGAGCTCTGAGGTGGCGGTGACGACCGATCAAAGTTTTTCCCGGAATTTCGTCTCTAAAACTAAAAACTTTGATCGGTCGCCACCTCCGAATTCCGATTTTGACACGCACTGGACCATTGGAAAGCTGATGTTAAGACGAATCCAACACTACTAACTTGCTTCAATCGTTTGCCGTAGCAATATTTTCTCTCTAAAATCCAAAATTTTCAATTTCATTTTTCAAGACATTCTAGTAACTGAATATTAAAGATAAGTACATACTACTACCGATACACATAACTCGACACACACTATCATGGACCATCCTCTCTTCTGTGGTCACCCCCAATGTTTAAATTTCCAAATAAAATATAGCAGTACTAAGAAAAATACTCAGCCTCATTTAAGAAAAAAATGAAAAAATACTTGGCCTTAAAAATAATTTTGTACTTAATATTAAAAACAAATACGGAAACCCCAATGAATGAATTTTGTCTGTCCGTATAGCAAATGAATATCATTTACTACTACGTATAAAACGGCCACAGAAGAAGGCGGAACACAACAATCACGGGCTGCTGTTTTCTGTCTGCCTCCGTTGCGTAATTACGGAATTTCGAACGTTCCTCGAAAGTACTTTCAAAAGGGTTTAATTTAAATATTACTTTCGTTTCCATCTCACGACATTGATAGTATCTTAATCTTCCAACTTTTTAATATATGACTAAGTAAAATTAGTATGAGGACAAAGGAAGATTCCTGGAAGTAAGGATTCTTGTTATGACATGCTTTTTGTTGTTTATTATTGGTAATCATGATTAAGTAAATCCTAAAAACTTGTTACTTTAGTCTTATATAAGAAAACGGCATAATTATTGTTTCCTGTGATTGATATAAGACAAAGATGGTTTCTACAGCAACAACTGAGATTTTAATATTTTACAGTATCATCTAATTAGATTGAGTTTGAGTTTAAAATGAGTTTTGGTACTAATTAAAATAAAAAAGCACGCTTTGAAGAAATAATTAATGGAAGGACAATCACAATATATGATTAATATTGTGTTTAAGTTCTCTAAATGCATCTCCAATATGATTATTATTAGAGTATACTGTTTTTGATGTCTCTCTAATTCATTATTTATTCTTTTTATCTTTTGGGCCAAACGTTTAATATAGAATCAAACATGTTAATACGATAAATGTGGCAATATCTATATGACCATTCACAAAATAGATCCGTATTTCATGTTTATCTTCAACATTTTTCTTTTTTTAAAAAAAAAAAAATCTACATATTTAGCTTAAAATAATTATTTAATTTAGGAGGGACAAAACTGTAGCTTCGTTGGTCTAACTATTGGCTCCTACAAGTAATTTCCTTACACCTTCATTGTAAATAAAAAATAAAAATTATTTAATCATTTGGGCAATTATTATCTCTGTAATAAATGATTATTAAAAATCACTTACCTTTTTTGAAAGATGTGAAAAGTTTAAATATTCTTCTTTAAAGAACATATATATATATATATATACATTTTGTCCCGACATATATACATGTGTTCCATGCTTTTCAATTATTTATCCCCGTTTTTGTAACTTGTTATTTCTAATTTTCTTATCAAATCTTATGCTATTTTAATTATTAATTTTACTTTATACCCTTTTTTTTCAACTTTATGTATGATGTGTATTAATTATACTTTGATGAATTATGTATAAATAAATAGTATGAATAAAATATTTATAATGAGAATCAAATTTATGACAATTATTAAATTATATAAAATATTATGGTAATTTAAAAAAAATTAATGTACTTAAATATTTATAATTATTATTTAAAAGTGATAATATTCTAGTATGAAAAATTTAAATGTGAGAAATAAATTTTAAAATATAGTAAATATAAACAAAGTAAAGTTTTATGATATTTATTAGTAGTAGTTCACATAAGATACAATAAATGAACAATCATTATTTAAATAAGAAATTTAAAAAAAAAAAACAAACGAAAATAATTTTCAAATAACCTAACATGAAATTATTAGAATTTTCATATAATTTTAGAGAAATTAGATTAATTTTATATACATAAATTATAAAGATTGTTTCATATTTTTATACGATAAACTATAAAAATTATTTAATTATTCCAATGCAATAACGAAATATAAAATACTTTTACATAAATAAATATAAATTGTTAACATATAACAATAAATATTTATCACGCATATAAAAAAATATATATAAAAATGAAAATGATACAAATTATTCTTTTTTTAGAAAAAAATCACCTTCAATAAATTATAAAGATACTATTAATTATAAGAATATCATTAAAAAATGATTTCTTAAATTCACATGGCTTACTAACATTAATAGAAAACTATTTTTAGCAAATGCATGCAATTGGAAACTATTTTAATACAACCATTATTTTAAAATTTTTTTATAATATTTTTTAAAAATACCTTTATCATAAACTAAAAAAAAAAAAAACATTTTAATAATAATAGTAACTGTAAAGTTGTTTATAATTATTAACAGAAAAAGTTTACAATGAAAATCATTTTAATAATAAAAATTTATCATTGTAGATAATGAATATGTATTTGTTTTTTCAATGGTATTATGCTTTTTTATTATGATTATAACCCAAAAAAAAATAATAATAATAATAAAAATCGTGTATTCCTATAATATTATTTTAGTTGATAAAAGAGTTTAATGAGATTAGTCCGGTTCTTTCGGAGGATGGATCTATAAGAATTCACCTATCCCAATAACAAAAAAACCTGACTTGAATGATCCTGTATTAAGAGCTAAATTGGCTAAGGGAATGGGTCATAATTATTACGGAGAACTCGCATGGCCCAATGATCTTTTATATATTTTTCCGGTAGTAATTCTAGGTACTATTGCATGTAATGTAG
>CANUEY010609029.1:0-51145 GCA_948099555.1 Croton setiger
CATCACAATAATATAATAAAAGTGTTTGGTGCAGTTGAAAAAAAAAATTTACTTTAACCGTTGACTAACAGTCAAAAGACCTCAGAGTACAATTTCCAAAAGTTAGGGACTATTTGATACAATTTTAGAAATAGAGGGACCAACGAGTCTATTAGACCAAACCTCAGGGACCCAATAGTAATTACCCCTTTAAAATATTTAATTTATTTTAATTAGTTAATCAAAAATTAAAAATTAAATATAAAATCAATATCTGTCAATAAAATTAATAATTCTTCCAAACTTCATCAGATAGCGAAAAATAGCCGCCATTACAACTGATTTCAGCGACCTTCACAGAAAATTAAAAATTATTATTTGGCAATATACATTAATATTCATCAATATAATTTAAAATTTTTCCAAAATATTAATCAGTTAATATTACTAGTATTTGTCAATATTTTTTATATAACTCAATATTGATAAATACTAATAAATAATGACAAATATTGATTTACATAAATATTGACAATACTAATATTGACAAATAATAAAAAATATTGACAAATATATATAAATTATATTAACATATATTAATTTATATTTAATTTTTAATTTTCGGTTAGTTAATTAAAATAAATTAATAATAACAAGAGTAAAAAATAAAAATAAAGACAAGAAGGTAAAAATATAAAAAATAAATTATTTCACTAAATTTAAAAGAAATATGCTAGTTTGTTAAATGAAAAGTACAAAATATGCTATTTCATATAATTTTTTTAAAATTGATAATAAATTAAGTATTAATTAATTATATCAATGTAGGAGCTTAAACTCAAGGGGTTGGACCAATTGATATGACTATTTCAACTTAATGAAAATGTGTTGAGCCGTAAAAATGTAGCATGATAAAGTTAGATGCACCAATTTTTATTTGGGTTGGAATTAGTTTGTGGCCGTTAAATAACTTTAAAAATAATTATATTCTGAATATTGCTTAATAATAATATGGGAGCCTAATTTTATTTTTTCTGTTTTTGGGCTTTGGTAACACTTTAATACTTGTTGGGCAGAAACCTAGCTAGGCGCCACGTTGAGATTCCACTAGTATCATTTTTCAACTTTTTTTTTTTTTTTACTTTGAGGAAGATATCATTTTTAATTTAGATGGTTGCTTTTAATAATTAAAAAAAATGATTCTGCTAAAATAACCTTTTCATAATTTTTTTGAAAAAAAAAATTTTATAATTTAGTTTATCTAACAACTTTGCAGTTTAATTTTTTTTAAAAAAAAAAAGTGAGATATTTAGCAGATAAAAAAGGAAAATATTTAAATCTTATCGTGTTGACAAAATATCTATATTTTCATGCATTTCACTTGGTAGTATTTTTTAATTACAAATCGATTTTTTTTTTTAAATTTAATTGGCAAATATTTAAACACAAACTTTTTATTATCAATTTTTTTCAAACAATAAAACATCTAAATTTTTATAAAAAATCAAATTTCCATGAAAGAAAATCTAATAGTCATATTAAAACTCTAACTAAAGGAAAACAACAAGAAAAATATAAAAAAGTACAATCTAAAAAAATGGATAAATTTAGAATCATTTTCTAAAGATAAAAAGAAATAATGATCAGATATGACATCATTAGCTGCCTAACTGACAGCAGTCTAGAATTAGTGTTTTAAAGAGAAGAAGTTGAGAGTAAAAGGATGCTATCCATCAACATTATCATATAATTATCCATCTTCATATATATTTTTAAGCAAAGCAAGAAAATCTATGTTAACCAAAAAATAATTTCTCTGGGTATTTTTTTTTAAAATAATCTACATAGCAAACCAATAAATAACACATTGGTAATGCAATTTTATTATTATTATTAAAAAAAAAAAAAGAGCTAAGATTGTGTACGAACCAAAAAAAACAAAACCAATATGGCTAATGGCCTAATGTATACAGAGTGCTTAAGGCACTAAAAATGAGACAAGTTTATAGAGAGAAAAATGGTATCGGTGGACATGGCAAATTTGGGCAATTATGAGTAATGCTAACAACAATAAGTAAAGTCAAGCTCTAATTCAAAAGAAAATGGGTCCGTTTTCAAAACCGTCCAAATATTTGTTTTTGTCTCCGTTGACAACACCTAAAAAAAACGTACCTTTTTATAAAACACACATTAATTATAATTTATTTACCCTGCTAATAATAACAATAAATATAAAATCCAACAGTTAGTGCACACCATAAATATTTGACACTTGTATCTTAAAAATAGTTTCATTTTGTGTAGACTTTGCCCCCTTGCAGACCCCAATAGTGACATTCTGGTCGGTCGCAAATAGAAGCTTGAAATTTATGACCTTTTACAAGTAACAACTTCAGTTATTATTAGACCTTTGAAATAAAATAAAATAAAATTGGCCATCTTTGTTCTATCAATTTATATAACTCTTTAAACCTCACTTTCTTCCTAACTCCATATTCTTTCAAAACTCTCAATCCAAACCAAATAAACGATTCTCTCAAACTCTCTCTGTCTTTACAACTTTCTCTCTCTACATATTTCCAAAGAATTTTGTTATAATTATGTGCCAACAAATACCATCATCTTCATCTTCATCTTCACCATCCTCTCATTCCTGCAAATCCAACTTAGACGACCCATCTGATTCAGTAAAACGACCTGACATTTTAATAGCTCCTCTGGTCCCCAAGAATGAAACGACGACGAGTTGGCATCTTTCTTTAGCAATTAAAGAAGCAAAATGCATAGCTAACATTGCTGTTCCAATGATGCTAACAGGTCTTTTACTTTACCCTCGTTCTTTGATTTCAATGCTTTTTCTTGGTCGGTTAGGTGAGCTTTCTTTAGCCGGCGGTTCTCTCGCCATCGGTTTCGCTAACATAACCGGTTACTCTATTCTTTCCGGTTTAGCCATGGGAATGGAACCCATTTGTGGTCAAGCTTTTGGTGCTAAAAGATATAAACTTCTTGGTCTAACTTTACAAAGAACCATTCTTTTACTTTTCTTGATTTCTATACCTATTGCTTTTTTATGGCTAAATATGAAAAAGATTCTTCTTTTTTGCGGTCAAGAAATCGATATTGCCACGGAAGCACAAATTTACATTCTTTATTCTCTTCCTGACTTAATTTTGCAATCTTTTTTACACCCTCTACGTATATACCTTAGAACCCAATCCATTACTCTGCCACTAACTTACTGCGCAACATTTTCAATTCTTCTTCATATTCCAATCAATTATTTTCTTGTTTCTGTATTAAATCTTGGAATTAAAGGCGTTGCATTAAGTGGGATTTGGACTAATTTCAATCTTGTAGCTTCTTTAATATGTTACGTTATGATTTCTGAGGCTTACAAGACAACTTGGAGTGGGATTTCATTAGAATGCTTAAAAGGTTGGAAATCTTTATTAAATTTAGCAATCCCAAGTTGCATTTCGGTTTGTCTTGAATGGTGGTGGTACGAAATTATGATTTTATTATGCGGTTTACTATTAAATCCAAGAGCCACCGTTGCTTCAATGGGAATTTTGATCCAAACGACCGCGTTTTTGTACATTTTCCCATCTTCTTTAAGTTTCGGTGTATCTACAAGAGTTGGCAATGAATTAGGTGCAAATAATCCTCAAAGAGCAAAACTTGCGGCAATAATTGGTCTTTCTGCAAGCTTCATTTTGGGATTTTCAGCTTTATTTTTCGCGGTTATGGTAAGAAAAATTTGGGCAAGTATGTTTACAAAAGATCAAGAAATTATTGCATTGACTTCAATGGTATTACCCATAATAGGTCTATGTGAGCTTGGAAATTGTCCACAAACAACCGGTTGTGGTGTTTTAAGAGGAACGGCTAGGCCTAAATTGGGTGCTAATATTAATTTGGGTTGCTTTTATTTAGTGGGTATGCCAATTGCAATTTTGTTAAGCTTTTATGGTGGGTTTGATTTTAAAGGACTTTGGCTTGGTCTTTTGGCTGCTCAAGGTTCATGTGTGGTGACCATGTTGTTCTTCTTGACTCGAACCGATTGGGAATGGCAAGCCCTTCGGGCTAAGGAGCTTACAAAAAACGTAGACTGCAGTGATGATGATATTGAAGGAGATGATCAAACATTATTGGAAGAAGATAATATAAAAACCAATAGTTGGTTGGTTTGATTGGTCATTGAAGATTCATTGATACTGATTTTTTTTTTTTTAAAAAAAAAAATAGTCTGGGTATGATTATATGCATATTCGACACTAACCCATTTTTCTAATAGTTACTATTTTGTAAAAGGTATATAGAATTAGATTGTAGGAAGGATTGATTGTTTTGTTGCTCTTTATTCAAATACAAACAAAATTTTGTAATTATTTTTTTTAATTACAAATATTTCTAATTTATAGTTAATAGTGAAGATGATAACTATATGCAATTTTCATTAAAGGAATGATTGAATTTCACATAAAAATGTCCATACACTCGTATAAACCATTACAAATAATGGGTAGATAAGTAATTTTCGTTGTACTTTTGTTTGTATGGATTGGAAGTCCATTTCAAGAAAACAATGTAAGAAAAAGCAATGATAGGCGGCTCTGGGACTATTTTGGTCCAGGTCTTTTTTTTTTTTTTTTTAACAAAATATGTTGGTAGTTTGTATTCTATTTCTAGACCATACTCATCCAAATTGTACGAGAAAAAATTAATTTTGAAAATAAATTATTTATGGAGCATTTTTTTACGCTTTTTTTTCTTGTACATCAAACTAAAATCATACATATTTTATATATTTTTTAAAAAAAAAAAAAAAAAGACCCGATCATTTTCAGGGGTTCGAACAATCTATCATTATTGTTTCAAGAATATTTATGTTTTTTTCAATATAAAAAGTAATAATGAATAATAATTTAATTTAATTTTGTTAGAATTTAATAGTAAAAAAATAATTGCTGATTTTGGCACATTTCTCAAATAGATATTAGGAATTAAGAAAAAAAAGAAATGATAAAAGATATTTGTGTGGAAATATCAAAGTAACAAAATCATGGGTTGAAAACCTGAATTTGGCTTCTTTTAAAACTAACATTCCACATCTATTTCTTTGCTTTCCTCATCAAATCAAACTTTTTCTTCAACTTGTAATCCACACCCAATCAAACTTCCCATTTTTCTTTTCTAATTTTATTTTCACTTCTAAAATCCTTTTTATGAGATATCAAATATAATAATAATATTTTTATAATCTCCCATATTACTTGAATTTCATCAATATATTTCTCGTGAAATGCATTTGTGAAAAGTATTAAAAAGTGTCTGGAATTCAATATTTTTACTACAAAAAGTTACTTTTCTTACGCAAATTAACCAAACCCATTGAATTTTACATTTCTTGTTGACCTAAATACTATTCATTACTTGCCATATAATTTAGATTTCAACTCATCCATATAATTATTGACTATTTTTTTTTATATTGCTAAACCATTTATTTCATAATTAGGGGTGGCCAATTCATCGTATTGAGGTAAATACATCCAAACCTAAAAATCTAGCCGCTAAAAAATTCTTGAGTTTGAGTAATGGACTAGATTGAACCAGATTTTATCTCGAGTTGGGTTAGATTTAGATATTATGTGTGAAGTTGTTGAGGTTTGTCGGATTAATGTAGGGTCTCTCAACCTCAAATTTCTTGCTGAACCAAGTTGACCCGATCCATTTTTTTAACCGGACTAAATCCAAATGGGGCAGTCCAGGTTCTTTTAACATCACTACTCATAATGTCAAAAGATTTTACATATATTTTTTTAAGAAAAATAATCAAATTATATAAACAACATGAAGCCAACGCAATCAGATACTAAAGAAGTAAGTAATTAAAAAAAAAGTTCTTCTTATTTCCATAGTTCATAAGAGGTGCATAACTACCCTCCCTAAATACGTGAATGCGAGACATAAGTAAATAAGTAACCAAATTGAGGATGACAAAAACTACGAACGCATCATATTGTATTTTGAATTTGGTCTATATTTTATGAAGAATCATTCTTATTATATAGTGTAAAAAGGATCACTCGCTATTATATATGATCGGAATATTTGTTCCACCATTAGATAACTCTATTAATAAAAAAAAATTACCGAATACCTCTTATTTTGACATAGTATATTATATGTTAAAAATTATAATACTATATTGGGTTAAAGTCTTTTTTAACGTACCAACTCAAAATTTTAAATTTCAACTTAATCATCAAAAGGAAGTTGACAAAGCAAACATAAAGCCCAATCCCCAGCCTCAAATTGATAAGTTTTCCAACTAAAAATTATAAAATAAATTGACAAAGTGAAGCTAGTAATATTCTTCATTCCAACCCAAACGTGTGGTTAATGTTTAAATACATTTAACCTAGATGCTTAGATCCTTTGTTTCCAAATACAGAACATCAAGTGGGTTTGACTCCACCATTTGTCATTTTCTAGTATGTTCATCGTGGAAACAAAAAATGGCTGCTTCCCAATTTTCAAAAAGTCATTGTAGTACCAATTTAAGCATCTTCTTTTAGTAGTCATACTATTTTATTATTATATCTTGGACCTCCTTTTCAATCCTCTTACCAATTCCTTTAAAGAGCGGAAACCAAAATCGAATTATTGGTTTCTTATTTTTTAGGAACTAATATTGGTGCTGTTAGTACTTGAACCGGTACTAAAACTGTCTCGATTTTTGGTACAGTTAATACTTGGAACTGATACCAAAATCGTTTCGATTTCCAATTTGATTCTAGTGTTGTTTCCGATTTCAATGATACCAGTTCTTCACGTATTAGTTCTAGGAAATAACCAAACTTAACACTGTTAATCCATTTCAAAAATATGTGAAATCACCATATAATTTATAAAATATGTATTATTGTCGGTGATATGTAAGTTTATTTGAAAATAATTTTTTTTAAGGATGAATAAGAAAATTTTAAGTTATTCATACATTCATTAAAAATTTCATCCATATTCAACCAAACTACTTGTTATAATGTGCAAAAATAATCTAAAAATTACTCATATTATATAAACATTTAGTGATCAATAACTACTGCAATCAAGAAATAATTTCAACAGCAATAAAATACACATATGTATGGATTTGTAATATTATAAACACTAATCAAAGTCCACTCTAATCCTTTTTAAAAAAAACTAACTTAATTAAAACTTAATAATCCCTTGAACAACCAACCCACCCAACAGTAAAACACCCAAATTTCAATACAAAATAAAATATATAGTAAGAGTTTTTCATTTTGAAGTGTATTTATTTTTATTTGGGTTCGGTTCTTTTTCCAGTTCCGGATCGATTATGTTCAGTTCTTACAGAGGATCCGGTACTAAAACTAAATATATAATTTTCGGGTTTAGTTTCGAAGTGGTTTCAAATTTATTGGTTCTTTTCCAATTCCCGGTTCTAGGACAGTTCTAGGAGGAAACATACATAGCTCTAATAATACTCAATTTTCACTTTAACAAGTATTAAAAATATAAAATTTATTTATTATATGATTAAGATATTTTTATTTAAATGTTTGTCAAACTTTCAAAATGCATCATCTATTAATATTTTAAGAGTATAAAAGAAATATTACCACCTAATTTTATTATAATACAGTAACGAGACACTTATTATGGAAAAAAAATAGATCAAAATTATGACATTATTATAGGATGGAGAAAAATTAGTTAAATGTTACTTAAACACTTAAACATACTTAAACATTATTTAGTTGATTTTGTTAAATACATCCTCAGTTCTACCAAAAGGTTAGCTCTCCTTCATTACATCTCTAAATATTGAATTATTATTATTATTATTAATGGGATTATTTTGTATATTAGAGAGTAGTTGAATACTACATAATTGCCTTCCACTCCATCCATATTTGAATCTTATGCATTTAAAGCATGTATTCTGAAATTGATTGAAAAACTCAATCATCAATATATTATATATTATAGGGTCCCATAGAAAAATTTCAAAAAAAAAAAAAAAAAATCCAACAATGATCGTAAATTGCACTAATTAAAGCGGATTAAAAACCCTTCAAATTTATATATAATGCAAAAAATTTGTAGTCAATATTTTATTTTATATATGGGACCTCTTCCACAAACAGACTTAGAATATATGCAAGACCTAACCAAAATTATAGTTTAAATTTATAAACAATTTTGACCAGTATGTTCAATGTCTACCCCATTTTAAATATGTAATTAAATTATTGTGTTATTTTAGTTAAATTAATACAGTAAGTAAAACTTAAAAATATTAAATATTGTAATGTTGATTACTAATTAAACAATTATCTAAATGGACAAGGCAGCAATCTCTGCCGCCTCACCCACTTCCATTTTGTTTCCGCATTATATTTTTATACTCCAGTAAACATATAATCATTTTAATTCTATATCATACTATGTGCGGCGGTCGACTACAAATTAATATTCTATATTATATCAATTTTATATTAAACTATAAAAGCAGACAAATATTGTAGGATAAAGAAAAAGCAGTGGTCTTATTTCTTTTTGGCCGACCAAACTGCATGCATTATTATTTATTTATTTATTCAATAATTTCATACATATGATATCATCATTCTTCAAAGATTGCTCCCAACATTATGAAAATATTAATTTTTTAAAGACTATTTTACCAAAATGATTTTTTAGTGTTTTGACTTATAAATTTTTTTATCGAAACAAAAAAAAAGTTTGAAAATAATAAAAAAAACGAAGTTGAACCATTTCTTTTCGAGAAATTGGAACTTAATTGAATTATTGATCTATTAAAGTCTGCTTTAATCTATTATTTATGAAAAAAAAAATCCGATTTCAAATAATTTTAAGTCTTAATTAATAAGTGAAACAACAAAATCTTGTTGGCGAAATTTGAATAGAGACTGAAAATTTTCAAATAAGTGCAATATTTTTGAATTTCTATTAATGTGGGCAAGCCTGAGTGATATATATATTTAATTAATTAATTAGTTTTGCTTCTTCTACAAATTTTAATTTGACAAAATTGAAGATTCTTTAATTTTATATAATACAAGTAATTTTATTAATTGTTGTTTAAGTGCCGTCTTGAAAATCTAATGTAAATTTCATATTCCTCATCCTAAATTTTGTAATGAGAATAATTTCGATACTAAATTGAGATTTTAAAAAATACCAAATCGTTTTGTCTCAAAATTTTGAAGCTTTTGGTCTTTTGGTCATGTCTTAAAAATGAGAATATATATATATATATATATATAAAAGTTAGCTAGCTGAGGCATATAATCATATTTTTCTTACTATTTTTTAGCCTATTAAATCTTGCAATTAACTAATAAAACTTTTATTTTATAGTAATTTATGTTTTATAATGAATTCATAATCAATGAAAGATAATTTTTTTAAAAAAAAATATTATGTTTATTTATTATGAATATTATTCAATTATTTAAATAGTATAATTTATTTTAATCAGTATACTATTATATATTTTTTCAAAAATATAATTTTGAAAAATCATAATAATTTTTGTTTGGTTTATTTTGTTTTATGCTTAAATCTGAAGTTTTATGTAGAAAAAAAAAATTATTGGACTGAAATTTCCTAAAAAGAATTTTAGTCACAAAGTATTTTGTCCAAAAAATAAAACAGAATGGAATGGAACAATTTAATTATTCGGACGGAATTTCCTTTTTTATGTTCGGGAAATTTAGATTGGATTAAGAATTACACAGTACCATCTCGTCTTATGTTCACCCTTAGTTAAAAATGATAATTTTCATTCTGAAAGTTTATTATTTATTTTTTTTTTAATGTGTGTAAAAATGAACATTTAGACACAAACAGTAGCTGAATTTAAATTAATTATTAATAACAATAATTAGATACTGAAGATTATTAATATTAATTAAGAAGGCCATTGTTTGTGATGTGTTTTAAAAATAAATAAAAGAATTATGGATAAGGGTTTGTTTAGTGATTAAGAATAAGAAGGAAAAGTATTACTTTTTTTCCTCTTTATAATAGTTTGAGAAATGGAAATGGAAGAAGGGGTTATTTGGTAATTGAAAAGTGGTGCAACACATTTATCTTGTTGGTTGGGTATTAGTATTATAAGAAGGAAAAGACAAATTGAAAGTTTGCTTTTTCATGTGATACTTTTTTGTTCCCTCCATTTTCTTGTTTGCAAGCAAAATGAAATTTTGATTTCTAATGTTCCAATAAAACAATATAACACATTTCCATACTCATCCATTCTTTATCACATTCCTAAGTACATACAGCTTTACCTAATTTCTAATTTTTTTTAGTCTCTACAATCAGCTCAACATGTTCAACATGTATACAAAAGTTAGTAGAACATGACGTATTACTAACTAAATTTGCATCAATATTTAAGGATAGTAAATTCCTAACAATCACTTCCTTTCAAACATTTTTAGGTCTAACTTGACCTCTCTTAGTCCCTTAATTGTCAAATTCTCACACTTACGAACCGCCGCATGATCATTATTAATTTTGTCTAACCTAGTATGATCACACATTTGTCTTAACATTATCATTTGTGTCACATTCATCTTTTACAGGTGTTGCCCTGTTGGTCCCCAACTATAGAGCATCGTTGGTTGATTGTACCATTGTCCTATAGAACTTATCTTTCACATTTAAAAGTATTTTATTATCACATAGAACTTTTGATGCACCCGTCCACTTCATCCATCCTACTTGTATTCAGTGGGCCACATCTTCCTCCAAACGACCTTTATTCTGAAGCATATAACCCAGATATTAAACCTCATGGATCTCGATACTACGACTGCATCCCACTTAACCTTCTGTTCCTGCTTTTTCTTTGAGTTGAACTCACAATGCATATATTCTGTTTTGCCCCAGCTTAATTTAAAACTCTTGTCCTCAAGTGTTTTCCTCTACACTTCCAATTTTCAAAATTAAACATCATACCAGCATTAATGCACCGGATCCATCACAACTCCTCCAATGTTAAACATTTCATGTAAATGCATTCCAAAAAATTGAGCAAGATAGAATCAAAATAATCCTTTCTATTAGTTTTATAAATTTTCATGTGAATATATATTAGATAAATTTTAAATATCAAATTTATTCCAGAATCAAAAGGTGATAGGATATTATATATATCATGTCTCTCATAATTGAAGAACAATTAGGCGTTGGATTAATTGTCATCGTGGTTATTGGTAAAAAAAAAAAAAAAAAAAAAATTATCATCGTGGTTTGTACTTATTAGTAGTGGTCTGGACATGTTTCATAATTTGGCCAAAAAGTCTATGACAAGAGGTTGGCCCAATACACTATCAAGTTCAAGATCAAGCATTTTCAACTTAACCCAATCCATATCTAATATCATTTAGTAAATATCACTTTTATATTTATACCACTTTTATACAACATTTTAGGAATATTTTACATATATATATTTATTTATATATATTTTTTTAACCTACATTGAAAATAAATTTTTTTTTTAAGTGTTTCTTGCCTCAGTATCACCGTTAGCCGCCGCAGTTGCCTAAAAAATAAATTTATTTCCTTCTAACCGCTACCATCTCCCATCGTCGACCGTCGAAAAATAAAATGATTTCCTTCTATTTTATTTTACTTCTGAACACCAATTTTTAAAAATAAATTTATTTATTTTTATTTTCTACAACAATTATCTTTGCGCATGGTCCACCATAGCAGAGAAATAAAAACCAAGCAAGCCTATGTGTGAACATTGCTTTTGAAAATTAGAAATTCTACGAGTACTTCATCTTACTGATTGAAGTCAAACACTATTTTTACAGCTTGTATAACCAACACCTCCATGATCTAAAAGTTCAAGCTAGAAGCTATTCATCCACAGTGGAGGCACAAAATTTAATTAGATTGTTGGTAGGGTTTGTCAATTTTGCCTCAATCTCCATAAAGACAAATAAAGTATTAGCTATTCTACACAAAACCAAATTAAAATCAAAATTGAAATAAAAACAAAGGAAATGACAAAAAGTGATTCAATTAATCAGATTTAGAACAAAAAGAAGAAATTATTGGTAAGTTGCAGAACCAGTAGTTCCCAGTCGGAACATAAAAACAAAGAAACGGCGGAGGTCAAAAATGAGAATAGTCGGGAGTGATAGAGAGAAGAAGAATAGAGAAACCAAAAACAACAAGAACAATCGAGAAAGAAGAAGCGGAAACTTAAGAGAAAGCGAAAGAGGAAATAAGTGCCGATGATTAAAAAAAAAAAAGTGTGTTTTGAGTTGGGTAATTTTGGAATTTTCAAAATATTTGTGTTATTTATTAGGTTAAACATATTTTTTGATATTTTGTTAAATCCAAACATATAATTGTTGTATTTATTAAGTTTTCCCCAAAAAAATTAATAAAAAAAAAAAAGGCAAACTTAGTTAATACCACATTTACAAGTTTATTTTTAAGAGAATACCACAAATGTTTGGGATTTAAGTAAAGGGGTAATTATTTTTAGGTCCTTGAAGTTTTGCCTAATATACTCTAGGGTCCCTCTATTTTGGAAATTGTATCATCGGGTCTCTCACGTTTCAAATAATAGACTCTCAGGTCCTTCCGTCCACTTTGGCCGTTAGTCAACTAAAAAAGTCAACGATTTTTTTCAAAATGACAAAACTACCCTTTGGTTTATTTGAATCGAATCATAGTTTATTTGAATCAGACCATTTTAATTAAATCAACCATTCTAATTAAATCCAATTATTTAAATCGAACCATAGTTTATTTAAATCAGACCATTCGATTTAGATATGAAGCAGTGGTTGTTGCATGGGTTGCTTGTAATCAAGTCTGTGTATGAATGTGGTGATGAAATTGATTGTCAACAAGAACAAGAACTGATTCAAACTCTTGATTTCAATACTCCTCTTTTAGTCTAATTAATTAATTGCTAACAGTTTTTTTTGGATTTGAATTTCTGGGGAATTGTTGAATCTGACTTTTCTTTTTTCCTTTTAAAAGATTTTTGGGTTTTGGATTTTAGGGATGGTGGTGGTTGTGATGGTGGTTGCGACTGAGGTGGTGTTTCCAATGCCAGCGTGGAAAAAACGTTGTAAGGGTATAAAAGTCATTTTAAACCAACTTAACGGGTGACTAATGGCCAAAGTGGACGGAACGACCTGAGAGTCTATTATTTGAAAAGTGAGGAACCCGATGATACAATTTCCAAAATAGAGTACATTAGTCAAAACTTCAGAGACCTAAAAATAATTACCCCTTAAGTAAATACCACAAAACATTACATATACCAACAATCCCCCAACAGAAAACATGCTACCCTACACATTCAAAAGTCACCTTCATCAATCAACAAACCTAGGCAGACGACAAAGCGACGCCGACCGATCCTCTTAGAGAAAACGGCAGATGAATGACGACGGTTGGAGAAGATCGTCAACCTCCACCAATTAGATTTTCACCTTGAACAAAAGCTTCAAAAATCATCGACAAAATCAAACTTCATGCCATTTGCGAAATATCGGAATTGACAGTCGGGCATTGTGAGCCAATAGGATTGCTAATCTGACTGCGATGAAAGCTCGGCGGGCTGGTTATGGAGGAAGAAAAGGTTGCGACGGTCAAACTTTCCTTCGTTTTCCAACTATTTTCAAAAACAGAGCCCCAAATTCCTTCATTTTTCGATTCCGGCCAAATGCAAATCGGAAAACACCTCTGCGACTCACCAGAAATGTAAGCCTAGACAAAGCCACCTTCCTTCCGTTCCAAAAATAGTTGTCTAGTTTGAGTATTTTAATGGAGTGGTTAGGGCGACTAGGTCTTCATGAGGAAGAAGAAGATAAATGCCAAAAAGTATCATTCAGTCATCATTTATATAAAATATTACAAACAGCTCCCTAGAACTTTTATATAATAACAAAAAGATTCTAAATTCATGAGAAAATATAAGAAAATAAAATTATTTCCTAGAATTTGTTAAGAAAATAAAAGGAAAGAAATTTATTTCCAGCAAATTGATTTGAAAAATAAATTTATTTTCAGCAACTAGTTTAAGAAAATATAAAAAAAAAATAAATTTATTTAAAAGCTGGGAGTAGGTTAGGCATGATACATACTTGAAGGAAAAAAATTTCCGGCGGTGTCATCGTTTGGAAGAAAATAAATTTATTTTTCGGCGATAGTACTTAAGGTTAGGCATGATACATACTTGAGTAAATAAAAAAAAATAAATTTATTTCTAAACATCTAATTTAGAAATAATAATAATAATAATAATAATAATAATAATAATAATAATAATAATAATAATAATAATAATAATAATAATAATAATAATAATTTAAAATATCTTGCAAACAAACTTACTTTATAAAAAAAAAAAAAAAAAACTCTAAAATATAGTATAAAAGTTGTCTAAATATAAAAGTGATATTTAGTTAAACCAAACTTTGATTTTGTGCATGTCTGTTTTTTAAAAAATATCTTGCAAACAAACTTACTTTGTTTTTGTAATTGCAATCAACAGCTATGAACTTATAGTAAATTTAATAAATTGAATATGACCTATTTCTTTTATGTTTTGACATTTTCTGTAATTTTTTTTTACTTTTTTGAAAATAGAAATTTTTAAAACCCATCTTTATTTGGGTTCAGGATAAAACCAAATATAAATCAAAAAAATTATAGCAACTTGACTAATTATTTTTATCATTCTATAATGAAAAACATCATCAAATTTGTTTTACATAACAAGTGAACCCAACTTCACTAACAATTAGTTTAATTTGGATCCATTTGATATTTGGAGTTATTAGCTATTCGAATGTAATGAGATTTGTCCTTAATCTGCATATTTGCATCATAATGATGAAACTGTTCAGGATACATATGAATTGTAATGATGCATCAGCCAATTTTTCAATTTCCCCTACCCATACCAAACAAAATGTCATATCTTTATTTAGCAATTGTGATAAAAGCTCAACACATTCTTCCGGCTTTATTGGATTCGACTCTCATCTCCTCCTCTTTTTCAAATTAGGCTAAATTAAAAATGTTTTGTTATTAATGATATTTCTCGATTCGTTGAAATATATCATTTGCACCCAAAGTTTCGTTTGTAATTATGGAATCGTTATTTTATTTTTTTTTATTCAATCACATTTTATCATATGGTGCTTTGTTGAAATAACTGTAATAAAATATAAGATGAATGATTGCACAAACATAAACATTAAATTGCAGGGCGTAATTTGGAAGGATGGAGAAAAATATGTATTATTGGTTGCATGAAATTGTTAATGTGCTTATTTAATACTACATGCCATGTCTCAAAGTTATTGGTATGAGTTAAAATATGGTTATGTTATATGATGCAAACCTCAAAAATTGAACATTCTGAGTGTTTTTGGTAAAATCTTGGATTCTGTAACTGCCCCCATCACCATATATAAACAAGGGTCCCATCCCATCCCATGCTTCTTTCTTTGCTCCAAAGTTAATCAAACAACAAAGACCCAATAAGGAATATATACTCTTCAGTTTATAACACTTTATATATATATATATATATATATATATATATATATATATATATATATATATATTTTCAGCTTTTAGGCCAAACTCTCCCATGCACCACATTTTTATTTTTTTTTAATTTCTAATTTTCATTCTTCAGTTATTTCTCTTCCTCGCTTCTCAATTCCCTCAAGCATCATGCCAAATATCTATCTTCCCAATAAATAATTTTTCTTTTTAGAAAATATATAAGTAAAAATGCTACTCCAGTAGATTGATTAGCCAAATTAACAACTGGATAGCGTTAAAACCACAATTATTGTTTTCAACTGTTTGATTACAAAGTTCCTAATTGTTAATGATACATAATTGCATGGCATTGATGCTTTTTATCAGTAGGCAATACATTAAAGAAATAATTATGCCAAAAATAATATAGCAATCATTTTTCTATTCTTATTCAATTATGGTATATGCCTAACTTTATTTATTCAACTCAAGAAAATTAGTCTACTATAGGAGTGTGTTCGATAACAGTTGTTTAAATAGTAGTTAGTGGTTTAAATAGTCAAAACACTACACTTTTTTTTTATAATGTTTGACATAACTTTTTATAATTTTTAGAGTTAAGAGTAGTCTTTTATAAAAAGCTCCCCTTATATCAATGGTTAATAATTTATGAAACAGTAGGTAGACAGCTAATAATTATTTAGACAATTATAGAATCAATTTTTTTCTCATAAAAAATATATTTATTTTTTTAATACACAATTGTATAATTTTATGTATAATGCAAAATGCATATAAAAAAAAGTGGAAAAAAATTGTATATTCTAAGAGAAAATTTTAGAAATATTTTTTAAGAGCTTTAAGTTATTGATTAGGTCTATTAAAAATTTGATTGATACAATACAACCAATGACCAGAGCATAATGCCTTTAGCAAATAATTAACCACTATACCAACATCCACATTCTGCCACTAAAGTCAAACCTAACTTTGTATTATTTTGACATGATTATGATTTATATAATAATCATATACTACAACATCATTTACAAAAAGAATATTCTGCAAAAGCTCCTCCATAATTTTTCCTTTTTTTTAAAAATTTATTTCTCCTTTTATTTATCTATTTTTAATTTTGTACCTACTTATTAGGATCAAGGAATCTTTATGATAAAAAATCAGAAACCATTTCTCTTTCAGAAAAAAAATATATTATCAGAAACCATTTACTTCCCTACTGAATCACTGCAACATATAATAATTTAATTACAGGCAATAAATGATTAGAAAAATTTAATTATTAATTAAGGAATAGTACTACAAATACACAGATAGAGAGAGATTATTTATTTCAGCATTAATTATAAAAGTTAAATTTATAGTAGTCTGCTAAGTGTGGCCCAAAGATACAAATAACTGAGTCAAATAGTGATAGTTGGTGCAACAAATTTTTCAGTATAATTTTACAAAGTTCAAATCATTAAATTAATAACTACTATTTATTAATTATCATGTAATTTAATTAAATACTGATATAAATTAGAAAAAGAAAACCATCTCCTTCTATCCACCATATGAGTTTAATAGTATAGTATATACAAGTTGCAAATAGCCATTTCAGCCAAAAAAATAAAATAAAATGTACATTTTGCATCACAAGAACATGATTGATTTCCCAATAACATGAACTTTAATTAATGAAATAAAACCCTTATAAATCTAATTAACATAAAAAAAGAATGAATAATAGAAACATTAATTAATTAATGTAAAGAGAAAATACTATGATTTAAGAATGACTTACTGAAATTGCATCCAATTTATTAGGAGATGCTGATTTGAGATAATTGGACTGCTCTGTTTATGCTTAATCAAAAGTTTCCCATTTTGTTGTGATCACAAAAGACTCAGAATGCCTCAATATTTTCTGTTGTTGCTGATTCTGCAGAATTGGTATTTGCAATGTCTCTTTCTTTTGATCGGTGCGAACTGGCTTTTTCTGCATTACTATTGGCATTTTCCCAGAAAATTTTTCTTGTTTCTGAATTGGGATTTTTCCCTCTTTTGTGTTTTCTTTGGATTTTTGTAATTTCATCATATCCAAAGTTTCAATATACTTTTGCACTCTTTTCTCCTTCAAGATTTGGATATGCCAAGAGAAAAAGCAGAACATAATCAATTAATCAGATTAAGAAATTGAAAGTTTAAACTAAAACATTGATTAATCTGTATATAATTTGAATTATACCTGCATTCCTTTCTGCAATTTCAAGTCTCCTTCAGCGATAATTCCATCTAATGCTACTAATATATTCATCAAAATTCCTATCAAATTATCTACATCTAATTCTTCAACATTTTCACCTCTAGATTTCCTTGCTTCCAGAGCTCCAACCTATTTAAGAAATCAAAATTTCAGAAATTAGAATTTTCTCCAGTTTTCTTATGTTAACATTTCAATTTCGAAGATTCAATTAATGTCTATACCTTTTCAGCGATCTTCTCAACTTCAAGATTGATTTTCTGTAAAGACTTAGAAACCTTTTCTACATGAGCAGATTTAAGCATCTCCAAACATCTTTTTTCTCTGCTTGTAATATCTTCAATTAGCTTAATTTTGGATCCATCTTTGACTCCTGCAACATCTAAATAAGATTTAGAATCTCTTTCTTTCTTTTTATATCTCAGCTTCTGATCCTGATGGTGCACTCCTGTATATTCCGCTAAAATTTTCTTCAGTTCCCCTGCAATTTGTTCAAAATTATCATTTCCTAATATAAATCCGTATCCAAACAAAAAAAGGAATTCGAATTTAGTTTGTTTTTTCATTTCAAAAATTACCAAAGCTTGCTTGAGAACTAATGCAGATTTGGTGAGTAGAAGAACCGTATTTGACTTTGACTTTAATAGTAGGAGGAATTGGAATAGTAGGATTTATCTGATCGGAATTTGAATTGCGCTTCTGAACTAACATTCCTCCTGGTCTAATCTCCATATCTTCTACTTTTTCCGCTACCGCCGGCGTAAACATTCCTTTCATGCTCGACGACTTCATTGGCTCCATTTACAATTATACTTCACTTTCGTCAAAAGAATGGGAAATAGCAGAAAGAACATTAACCAGATCTCTTTTTAGTAGCCATGGAAGAAGGAAAGAACTTGCAGTTTGTTTGGAAAGAAAGAAAGAAAAGGAAAAGAAAAAGGAAAGAAAATGAATGGCCAGCGGAGGAAGTAAGAGTATGAAGAGGAAGAGAAGAATCTACCGACTAAACCTATCTTATGAAAAAGATTAAAAAAGCATTGTTTTGTTTTTGGGAAATTAATTATATATACCAAAGAGGGAATCCAAATTTGAAGGAAAATTTTCTTTTAGTGTATCCAAACAAAACAAGCATTGTAAAGATGTTAATTATTTGCTTATTATTTTTAATCTTTTGGAATTTTCATACCATTTATAAAAAATTGAAAAAAGGATAAAAACAATATTTTCCAGTTTCTTGTACCCTGTAAATATATTCTTGAAATAAAATTGAGATATATATTTAAATAAAATAAATGTAGAGCCTGTATCATTTTGATTGTATAAGGAGAATACAAGTTTAGTAGCTAATTATTTGAAGGTGCATATATGATATAAAATAAAATAACAAAATAAGAGAATCTTAAATTTGAATTTGAAAGAAAGATAAATTTAGTGGATAATTTTAGATAGAATTTGAATGTTTTCTTAGAGGATCAAATTAAAAATTAAACTAACCAGGAAGATTTTTTTTCCCCCTTCAAAACCATTTAATTCTAAAAGTGATTGAGTTAGGTTGATGTGGTTAATGTGTTATTATGTTATGTATTGAAGAGGAAATTATTATTACTCATGATTAAATCATTCATTTGCATTTAAAGTGATTGGGTTATAAGTATTATTTTTTTCTCAAAAGTTATTGCATATTTTATTTATTATACTATCATACATAATAATAATAATAATAATATATCTGAAAACTTAATAAACGCTAATTAGCTTTAATAAAACTATTTTAAGTGATTTTTTATTTTGTCACATATATATTTCAGTGGTCACTTTTTTGTTTGGTCAAAGTGGCATATGAGATGATGATTTTGTGAAAGTCGTCCATGTGATATATCAAATTGGAAATTTCATGAAATTTTAGATTATGTTATTTGGTTAAACAAAATTGTATGTATTTCAAATACGGTTCATGAAATTGTTATATCTTCAACTGGCCGTGAAGCAATGGTTCATCAACCAGCAGCTTGACTGGTTCAAAGTTCAAATGCTGCAGTTTGTGACTAGTTCCAGTAGTTTTTGCATTCTGGCATCAGCACTTTTGGCCTTTGGGTAGGGGTATGCAAAAATTAACGGAAACCGAAAAAACCACACCGAACCAAAAATTTGGTTAATCCATTGGTCCGTTCGGTTAGCGGTCTGAATATGAAAACCAAACATCCTTCGGTCGGTTCGCGGTCTTTGGCTCAGGAAAACCGAACCGCAAAACCGACCAGACTCTATACACTGCCGTTTTTACGTTGAAAAATTCCTAAATAAATAAACCTAACCACACGCATTCACTTTATTTCAAACCCTAAATCGGCTAATCCTTTTCCTCCCTATCACACACTCTCTCTCTATCGTTCCGCTGCTCAGAATCTCAGACTCGGCCATCGGTCGCCAGCCTTACCGGCGCAACGCCATCTCTTCTTCCTCTGTCCATTCTGTTTGAAGCTCCGACCAGCAGCTCTTGATAGTGTAGTGGAGCTCGATTTCGGTTGAAGGCCTACCTCCCTTCTTCTCCATTCGGTTGAGGGGTTTTGATGAAGCAAATCAGATCGACCATCTAAAAGCTTCTTTTTTTAGTTTTGATGAAGTGATTTGTACTTGCTAATAGTAATCTTTTTCTAATTTCTTTGTAAATTAATTTCTGGATATATAGATTTAAATGATGATTTACTCGAATTGTGATGGAAAGAACTTGTTTGGTTGAGTTGTCGGTTAAAAAACCGAAACCGACTAGACCAAACAGAAAATGAGAGGTTCGATTTTTCGGTTTTAGGTGCGATCGGTTCGGTTTGATCAACATGAGCCAATTTCAGTTTCAAACGTTTCAAAAATGACAATTCAATCTATTGGAACCACCCGTCACCTTTAAACTCAAGTTTAGTATTAAAATAAAATTAAATAATTCATATTATATGTAGGGCGGTATTAAGCTTGAACAAGACTTATTTATTTAAAAAAAATAAAAAATTTGAGCTCAACTCGAAAACTCGAATGAAGCTTAATAGAGTTTGAGCTCAACTCTTCTATAAAATGAGTTTGATAAAATGAGCTTGATTTGTGAACTTTAAACACATTTAACTAAATAAACAAATTTAAATTAATCCGAACTTTGTTATGTTACAAACCTTATCATAAACATGATATAATTACTTATATAACTGAATTCACATTAAAATTATAATAAAATATAAAATCTGTAAACAATGAATCAGTGTAAAACTGTGTTTTTCTAATAAATTTTACCAATCAAAAATTAGTTTTTTGAAAGGAAATTTTACCAATAAAATTAAAGTTGGAAAAATTAATACGATATTGTTGTCGGCAGTGAGCAGAATAAAAAAACAAACATATTCTCATCATATATTTGTCATAAATTTTACGTGCAAAATTAAAATTACAAAAAATACAATACTGTCGGTAAAATAAAGAAGGGGCCAGGCCAGGCCAGCAAACCTTTTCCCAAACTGGAAAGCAACAACAATCTAGAATAAAGGCCAGATCTGCACCCAAAAAATATCTGCAGCCAGTTGGCACCTGCCTGTCTCTTTTGCCTAATTCTTTGTTTTCAGACGCTCTGCTCTCTCATTAACTTATCACTAGTACTATTGTTCAACATAATTAACATAAATTATTAAAAAAGTCCTTATGATTTATAAAAAATAATAATTAAATCTGTATTATGATAAAAAAATTTCATAATTTGTAAAATAAAAGAATAGATCCTTAGATTCTTAAACTTACACCGTTAGGGACTTAAGCATTCAATTGTCACAAATTATAGAAATTTTACAATATAATTCTCTAGAAATAGGGACTTAATCATCAATCTTTACGAGTTATAGAGATATTACAGTATAATTTCTAAAAAATTAGGGACATTATCATATAACTTTACTAACTATAGGGATTTAAAAATAATTATCCCTACTAACTAATTGCTTCTACTTCTAATGACATTTTCAAAGTGTCTCCCATTGGGAATAAGAAGAATTTCAGCCCTGTTTTAGCAAAACTTTTAAAATAGTATCTAACACAAGTAATCATTTTTCAGGAAATACATTAAAGATTTGAGGAGGTAGATGAAGCATTTATTTCATAATCTCCTCTAATTTCCATCAAAATAATTTGCAAAAATGACTTGGACATTAATTGAAGAAAAATCCTGTAATTATCATCATTTCCAGAGAAAATATGCATCTGAAACTTACTTAGTACTTGAAGAGGGTCCTTCCTGCTTTTAGAAGAATCCTATGACTTATGACTTGGCCCAACTAAAATAACTCTTCCAGTAAAGTTTAATGCTTTCAGTCAAATCAACCATTTCTTTCCAATAATAAGAACATGCAAATTTCAATATTTATAGTACAAAAAAAGAAAAAACAACATTAGTTATTTAATGATCTTAACTGTATATGCCTCCTGTCATAATAAACACATCTCCACCTAAATTTGTAACCAGATTAGTTTGATTGGTTTGAAAGGGAAAAAAAATTAAATAAAGCAATAAGAAAATTTCAGAAATGTCCCAGAAAAAAATGTGTAGATGTGTATGCCTGCATGTATAAATAGATCAATTTTTTGCTAGAAATGACTATTTTCAAAGGAACTCAAAGTACTGTAATAGATTATGCAAAACTTGAAGTTACAGCAAGGGACATGTTTCTGTATTGAGGGGGAAAAAAGTTTAAATGAAATAAGAGAAATGTTACAAATTAACAGCTGACAGAAGGGCTTGTTGTCTTCCATTCTCAATAAGCTGCTGTTTCAGGCATTTGCAGAAGCAGTTTCTGCCTCACTGTTCCTTTTGAGCTTTAGACCTGGCAGGTCTTGCTGGTTTAATCACATAGCTGAGAAGAATCAATACTATCGGCAAAATGGTGCCCACATAATATACGCTGCTATATGAAGCAATTGTTTCATGGAAGCTTAATACCTGTTTGTAGCAGAAGAGAAGAATTAGATATCAGAAGAAAATGACATATCAATCTCCTCCTGAAAAAGTTATTCAGTAGAGAGAGAGAGAGAGAGAGAGAGAGAGCTAACCATGAAACCAACACAGGAATAATTTAGAACCAGAATGGTGTAAGCAAAATTCATGAACACTAGCATCTTCTTGACAAGACCATTAGATACAGCTTGTTGCCATCTGTATATAACTACTCGCATTAAGAGGGAGGAAGAAGTTAGCCAGTTTTCACTTGTTTCAGAGTTAAATTATCTAACCATACAAAATAAAATTGACTTTGAAGTGCTTGTCAATACCTCTTGAACCAGCAATCATTAGTGCTGACTGGACGAAGAATATAATGTATCCAGGATATAATCCCTGCAGTTTGTTAACAAAATACAGAAAGAAAAAGTCAAATTGTTTGAAAGGAATACAAGAAATATGGTATGCAAGTGTTCATGAAATGACTAAATTGATATCTCAATGCCATATGGCAAAACAACACAGTCAGACTGCAAGTAGAGGACATGAGCATAGAAGTTGAAATAGAGCAATCTAGGGAAGATCGAAAACTAACCAGAAATCAGAACCATAAAAGAAGCATTCAACTCACACAGAACAAATAAACACATGGTTCCACTTAAATTAAATTTGATCGAATAACAACATCAAACCACAAATTGCAAAATTTTCAATATAATTAATTTCTTATTTTCCTTTTTACAACGGCATGTGGCATGAGAACATAATTGCACTTATCCATCCTGGATATGTGGGCTTATAAAAGTTAATCAGAGGCCGATAATTGCTATACCAACATTAAGTATCATACTTCTGAAAAACTGATAAAAGTTCATTGGGTGGCAATTTTTTTGATAAGGAACCATGTGTTTTTGCAAACAGTTGGTAAAAATTACTTGTTTGTATGAACTACCCGGGCAATCATGAGAGAGGATTATATGGTTAGACAGTTCATTACAGAAACAAAATATTAGACCAAGACACGAGTGAATAAGCATTAAGCAAATACAGAACAGCATGAATCAGACAATGCTACTCACATGCCATACAGCACTGGTTGTCTGAGTGGCCAACAACTGAAAGAAACCCGGTTTCTTTCCCTTCTGAACCAGTCTATCATAAACATCTGCAACAACAAAAATGTCCGACATAGTTAGTGTACTAGATAACTACAGAACTGCCTCACAATAATCTGAAACAGCAGTCCTTCACCTAGTGTGCTACAAGTTTTAATGGAAACAATTTTAAATTGGTCTTGTCATAATAGTGATTCATGAAATGCAAAGAAATTGATGCAATGACAACCAAAAAGAAATTTAAAAAAAAAAAAAGTACATTTCGTACAAGATTAATAATAATTAAGATACTCATATTTAAATAGAGCTTATGCTAGTTCAAAATTTTCGAGAAAATACAGCAAAGCCGTATAATTTGCAAAAGATTAATAGTAATTAAGATTTTCGTATTTAAGTGCATCTTAGGATTTTCTAACAACAAGATCAAGTTACAAATTTGTGGCTGGTGGGTATGTTTAGAGTGCATGTAACTGTTATTAACTCAGCTCATAGCAAATAACAAATTGATTTAAAGAAGCAGATAAACTCACAATGACGAAGCCATGTGCTGACTTGTATGTTCCAAACAAGTGGCAACTCAACTGAACTCTTTGCAAACTCAACACCCAAAACATCAACATTTTTAGCCCGGTCCCATTTTGGCTTTGGTGGAGAAGTATCTGTCCATCCACTAAATCCAAGGCCAGAAATAATCATAGAGGCCTCTGAAATTGACCAGATGAAATAGTATTTCCAACGTGCAGTAAAGCCTGACATATATTGATAACTCAACCGTTTCCAAAAGCCCCATTCTTGGTATACAGGATCATTGAACCGGGACAAAGGGAAATGAGGCACAAGGTACAAGTACATGGCCATGCAAATAGCAGCTTGAAAAATAGCTCTAAGGGTCGGCAAAAAGGGTGATGGTGACGGTTTTCCTTCAGTGTGTCTCCATATCTGCAAATATAGATTAAAGAAGCTAAGAACTTTAACTCTGCTACTAATTTGTAGTGAATAATTCATCATCACAAAGAAAAAGCATATATCTGTGGAAGCAGAAGTAAACATAACAAACTTACCCCTTCCCTTTCACTCCATTCAAGATAGTCCTTCATTTCATAAACAGGACCAGCAAAATGGCTGCCACAACAGAGGCAGTAACCAAAGTACTCAATTAGCGAAGGCATCTTAATAAGCCGGTTTTTCTCCTGTGCCCCTCGTAATTCCTCTTCTTTTAATAATCCATCATTGTAATTTATTGCACATGAAATAACTTTCAGAGTTAACACCATTAAGGCCCCTGATATTAGAACAATAATAAATAATCAAACAATGCGAACAATAAATCCGGTAATGAATCAAAATTCACAAAATAAACAGATTCATGTAATCAACGTTATATTCTGCTACCATGTCATTTTTTCACATTGTAACTAGAAAATCAAGGATATTATAGAGGCTGTAAGCAATTAGTAGGCTGATTTTGCTTACCAGTGGAATCAATTCCTCCCTCCTTCCATGCATCTCCACTCATGTAATAAACATGGCTACACATGTACATCAATAGTCAAGAATTTTGAAATAAAGAGTCATGTCTTCAAGAATAATGATTACATGATTTGTCTAGCCATATTAATTAGCATGTCATAATATTGTTAACAATGCAAAATTGCAAAGTGATCCTAAATCCTACACTGATCGTTTATCTATTCATCCTCCCTGAGAATCTTAATTCCCAAATTCAAAACAACAAAACTTATAGTTCAGCCCTTCCTTTTTACCCTTTGATTTTCAACTCTAATTGCATTTGAATTTCATCCCAAGTTACTAAAGTAAATTTTTTGTTAGCAGCAAAAAAAAAAAAAAATGATTGCAATAATGCACGCAATAAACTGAAGCACAAGCAACTAGCCCGCGAAGTCAACGTAATCAAGCACCAGTCATCACATTGCACCCATCAAAAACATCGAACTCGTGGATAATGAACTCTAACCAGCAACAAATTTAAAAAACGCAAAAGATCGATATCAATCAAATTAAAGACGTACCAGCCAATGAGGTAGCCGAATCCCAAAAGAAACGTAAGAATTCCACAATAAGCGCGAAAGAGAACCATGGAAGCGTAACCCAACAACATAGGCACCAAAAAATGAAGATTCGAAGAGAACCCGAATGACAAATACGAAAGAATAACTCCAGACCCGGCGGCATACAGGTGCTTGCCGAATCGACCAGGGACAAATCGGTGGAAAAAACTCACCGGAATCGTAGCCACGAAGCAAAGTAAAAACCGAAGCACGGGGATCGATACACCGATCGCGGCGGCCATGCCTCCCATATCTAAATCCATGATAAACGAATACTGGTCTCACGAGTACGATGAGTTGACTCAGTAAAATATTAACGGCCTGACCGAGTTAACGACCAGTTCATTCAAGTGGTTGTCTTTGTACAAACTGCTACAAAATGGCCAAAACCTGGGATTCGCTTTCTGAGATTTGGGCCACTTTTTATTCAATTCCTCTCGCATTGTACACTCAGTCTCATGTTATTACAATTTTACCCTTTAAAAACTTATAGATTTTGCCACGGGAAGGATTGTTGTATTCAATCTTATGTGCACGTTTCCTTTGTGCTATTGGACATTGTACATTATATCCGAAATTACCCCTGGCTAGATGAAAGTTGAAGATTGAATTTTATGGTAAATGAATTAATTTTGGGTGCAGGAAACAGTTGAGTTGAAGGTCCTGGGGATTCGAATTCACGCCCACACTTGCCTGCCTTCAACTCATCCAAAACCTAGCCTTTACGTGAAGCAATAAATAGAGAATACAAGTAATTAATTTGAATTTGGATTAGGTTAGGATTTTCTCCTTTCCCATTTTTTTTAAGAATATTAATTTTAACTTTAAACTTTTGAGGTGAAAATTATAATTTCACATATAATTTAATGTAATTCACCGAAATTATTTTAAATCTAACTTTGTGTAAAAAATTATCTCAACTCATATTGTTATTACTATGGATTTAAACCAACTAAGTCCACCAGTGCCAAACTCATTTATAGAACTTTTAGACTGAAATTTTTTCGAATTCAACTTGTTTATATTTAAGAAAGTTTAAACTCAACTCAAATACTTAATTGAAACTTGGTTCGCGAATTTGAGTCATGAGCTTGGTCGAAACTGAGCTCAAAATCTTATTTGAAATTCAAATCGTAAACTCGGTAGGGCATTTTGTAAAATGATGTCATATGCATACATAAGTAAAATATATTTTCAATTCATGAATGTTACAAATGAGTTAATTCATGAATTTGTTTAAAGAGAAACTTGTGAATATATTCACGAACTCTTTTCACAAGAGCTTCGCAAACACTTAACCAATATTATTCGTGAATTCAACTTGTTTAACTAATGAACGAACTCAAATGAACTTTTCACATGATATGTTCAGAAACGCATTGGTTTGATTATACATACAATTATGGCATAAATAATAATATTTCTAAAATAAAACTATACAAACTATTTAAAAAAATACATCTTTGCTTTATGGATTATAAGATTGTGTCTCAATTTTTTCATGCAAAACAATTAAGGTCATGAGTAATAGCCCAAATATAAAAATTTGTCTAATTTGATTTAATGGTTCAATCTTTGACATCCATGTCAAATTTTAGCATTTATGATGTAATTAATAAAAATTAAAAAAACATATAATTTTCATTTCATTTTATGACCATCATTTTTAATTTTTAATGTATATTATTACGTACCAAATCATCCATCTTCAAACTCTCTAATCTTTTCAACCTTATATTCCTTTATTTTACTATATCAATAAATCGAAATATTAATCAAGAGTAATTGCTTCTTTTTTTTCATTCACATATTTTATACATTCGATTGCGTTTTAATTTAAAGTTAATTAATGTAAGTTGTTTTGGTGGTGGTTTTCAATGCCTTATATAAATGTTGTACTAATTTTTATTTGAAATAAAACTACACGGAACAAATATTTTAGGAAAAAAATCACTTTTCCATTGGTAAAATACTGAACTTAACCAAAAAATTTATTTATTTATTTATTTTTAAACAGCAAAAATTTTGTTAAGCTATGAGTGGTCTCACAATAAATAAAAATACAATATATAAACGAGAAAACTTAACAAAATAGCTTAACTTATTATTATTAGTTCAAATTAAAAATAAAACGACTTTGATTTCTTAACATGGTATGAAAATAAAACTATTATAAGAAGGAGTGTTCGGGTGTGACTAATTCCACATTAATAAAAATATAATATATTAATGGCATACAACTTTAATCCAATACTACCAATCATTTTAGGTCATTTTTATTTTGTATTCCCAATTAAATACCTAAATTATTTTGTATTCGCAACTTAATACCTAAAGCTAATCGGTTCATAACGCAAAAGAGAAAAAAAAAAAGAAAAAATTAAAAATATCCAAATTTTAAGTCTAAAAATAATTTTTAGTTTAATTATATTTTTTTATTTTTTGGGTATATATATTTTTTTAGATTGAATATGTTTAAACTTTTAACTTTTAAAAATGTTATATTTGTTTTATTTATAAATTATTTTCTATTTTCTTTTAATTAAGAGGTTATTTTAAAAATTATTTAAAAAAGATAATTTCAATTTTTTAGAATGGTTAAAATTTAATAAGTATTTATGTAAAAAGAAAAAAAAAAACCTAACTAAAAACACTACACAGTTGCACATCTATTTCTTTACTACTTTTTCATTTTTCACGATCAAAGCAAGCTTTCCTTACCACCACAGGCGCCGTCCTACCACCCTTCCGTTCACCTTGCCGAACTTTTCGATCAACAACCCTCTTTCAGAACTTCATATTCTGTCTGAAACAAGAAGCTATAGCTGGAAAATCACAATATTAAAGGTATTTTGGACAACCCTTCCCTTACCTAGTTACCTTACCGCGGACTATGCTTCTGGTTTTAATGTTTCTGTACTATGGTAATCGATTTTTTGTTGTGATTATGTTTGGTATGTGAATTACATTTTAGGGCTTCTGAATTTATGTTGAATTTCGAAACCTTAGTGTGATTATGCTATTGGTTTCGCTCAATTTGTGATGAGAATGTTATTAATAATGTTTAATTTACTCATGTTTTCATTAGAAAAATAAAAATGGGAGATTTTGCGATAATGTTAGTTATAAATGTTAACTCTCGAAATTTAGGGAAGAATTTAGCTAGTTTGACAATGATTATTAATAATGCTCTGTATATGAGTTCAGTTCTGTTCACTAGTTCAGGAAAGAAAGCACACAGCCACAGCCAATTTCGTTTTTCCAAACTGCACTGTTTCCACTTCAAAATTAGCAACTCTGTTAGTGCAGAACCTGACTGCACTTGTTATGTTTGGTATGAGAAATTTAGTTCTCTTTCCCGAACCGGACCAATGGATCTGGAACCATATCCATAACTGGTAGGTTCCAGTTCTAAGTTCCAACTGTTCCGGTACCGGTTCTCGGTTCCAGCTCCAGTTCCTGACCCACACAGCCCTACAGAAATTTATGTATGGATCTGAGAACTTGTGGGATATGATAGTTTTATTGGAATGCTTAGTTTTAGCAAATTGGTTTTGTTGGTAGTTTGATATGATTTCAATACTTAGGATTGGTCCTGTTGGTACTTCGTTAGATATGATTTCAGCACTTAGATGTAGTTTTGTTGGTAATTTGATATTAAAATGAATCAGTTTGTTGTTAGTTTGATATGATTCAACAACTAGTTGGGAAGTCAATTCCTTTAAGCAAGTTAACTCATTCACCTTTCCCTTACTTTTCAAGTCAACTACTATCTTTGTCGTTGGGGCATATAATTAACGCTTTACCTTTTCTCGGGCAAAGGCTGATGCCAGCTAAAGATTGACTCTAGAAGGGTCAGCATTTTCCTCTTTATCTGATGATAAGTTGAGGTAGTGTTGCCAACTACCCGAGTCAGCTTCAGAATTATCTGTTGAATAGGATCTGGCATCACATGGATGATGCTATTGAATCTGGAAAAAAGTAATTGAAAGGTTGTTTCATAACAGTTCTACAACTGCCATATTTAAAACCAACTTAGCCGTGAGCGATCAACAAGCGGTGCAGTTGGTTCCCGTCAAGGCAGCTTTGTTCTTTCGTGTTTAAGGTGTTTTGATTATGTATATTAAATCTTTCTTCACGCTCGCTTCACGCTTCTATTGCAATTGATTCTCTTGGGGCTACAAAATTTTTCTATCCAACTTCTGGGTCTTCTTCTCCTTTTCGGTTATGCAATGCGCCTAAGGCTTTCAGAGCTAAATAGAGATCCTTGATAGATCAAAATACCTTGTTGAAGAAAGAGCTAGGACTTCGCTGGTCTTCTCCTTTAGGAGAGGGTTAGGGCTGAGGCGTAATCAGCTTTCCCCTAATAGGGACATTTCCTTCCAAAGAGAAAAGAGACATAGGGATAAAGATAAAAGGATCGGCTTTAGCTTCCTCACATCACAAACTCTCCTCAGCCAATCCTCACTCGTCCGTTCTTGCTTAGGAAAAATCTAACCACTATCTCTTTCTTCATCTTTTTTTTTTTTCTACCTTTACAGTTTGCTCTGTCAGTCCACTACTTAGTGTCCACTAACGGTGGTATACAGTAAGCCAGTATAGGAAGGGCACGCGAAATAGACAACTACTTATGGTAGTAGTTGAATCGTTTTCCTTGAAAATGATTCCATTTTTTTTTTATAAGCATGTGATTCGCATCTTTTCAAGCCTGCTTTACTCGATGGAAGCCCACAGAAGGGCAAAAGCACGACAATATCATCAAAGCAAGTCCAAATGCAAGAAGTCCCGCAGGATCTATTCAAATTCAAAGCCGTCAAAGTTGTTTCCTCACATGAAGGAATGCAAAGGATTTGAGTCCATCCAAATAAAATAGCCGAGAGAATGACAACCATCAAAGAGGCTACAGCCCATAGAGCCTTGGCACATCCAAATGATGTTCAACGGCCCAAGTAGCTATGACCCATGATCCAAAAGACCCGCAACTAGTTAAGCATGCTATACTTACCTTCTAACTAACCTCTTAGATTTCGCTTATCCTAGCAGTGATTGATTAGTCGTAACTGTTGAAACTGGTTATGCAAAGTTAGTTTGGTTGTTCACACAGGCAGTGTGATTCTTAGGTTGTATTTGCTTCACAAGGTAGTTAGTTTGCTCGTAAACAGGCATGTAGTCCGAAACTGCTTCAACCTAAAAAATATTTGCTGATAGTTGATTAAATGTCTACATTTCATTTTTTAAAACCGAATTCAAGGGTATTTGTCTATGTATACATGTGTAGTTTTGTTGTAGTTGAATGACCTTCAATGGATATTTATCTATGTATACAGGCTTTCTAAGTTTATTGCAAACTCTTACAATTTTACTACCGAATCAAGTGGACTTTGTTCGATTCTACTTTGACTCACGAGTTTGACAACTTTGTCACTGAAAATCTCCAACTGGTAAGGATTCAATTGGAGACAAAAGAAGTTGAATTTGACAAATGACGCTCAAAATGAAAAAATCCAATAAAGAAATTGCCGGTCCTAGTAATTTCCAGTCGATGGAAACCGAAGAAGATTTGGAATTGTTGTCGTCTTCGTCGGAAGAAGAAGAAGAAGATGTGAGTACTTCACTTGTATCTAAAGGACAGTTTGGTTTCCACTCATAATCAATACTCGTTATCTATTTGCTTCTCTTGTATGTAGGAGAGCGAGATAGAGAGAGAACTTGCAGATGCTACATTTGAGGAGCTTCAAAAGGCCAGGTCTAACGGGTCTTTTTCAGTTTATTCAAAGCCTGAGCAAGATAAAAAGTCTGGTAGAAAGAACAAAAATAGGTATTACTGGTTCCTGTTTGCCCATTTTAATTCACTACGTTTTTTTTTATTTCTTATTTGATTTCCATTTTTGTGCGTGAAGGCCAATGGAAGCTAGTTGCAAGAAGCCTGTACCTCGATTTCGAGAGGTTGTTCAAGTTCCTAAAAAGGTATTGCTTGGTTATTTTGTATTTTAGCAGACTGTAGCTGTCTAGCTAGTTTGAGTTAAGAAGCAGTTGATTTGAGTTGCATTATATGGGTTGCTGATTGCCAATGTAATTGTGCTCATGTTGCTTATGCCCATTATTTGTTGAGAACTTTTTGTTTATGGCGATCTCACTGGGGTATGATTCGTAATGCAATTAGCATTTGTATTTGACAGGTCACACGTGATCCCCGCTTTGAGTCATTATCTGGTAATCTTGATGTTGAAGGGTAAGTCTATGTACAATCATTGTCTTGTTTAAAAAACTGTGAAGCTGAAATTACTGCTTGTTGGAGGGAAAAATGATAAAGTAAAAGAAAAAGGAGTAAGGTTCCAAGGTGTCTATGCAGTTCTTTTGTGTTGATGTACAATTAAGCTAAAGACTCTCATATAAAAGTACAATAACTTGTTCTATTTTGTTTTGCTATTTGTGGATTTTGTAGGTTTAGGAAAAGGTATAATTTTCTATTTGAGAGCAATCTTCCTGCAGAAAAAGAGGTATTTTTTCTTAAATCATCAGGGTGAAAAACATGTTTTGTTGCTCTCATATACATGATTTACCTCCTATTAACAAATTTACTTTTTGGATATAAAGGAATTAAAGAAACAATTGAAGAAATCCAAGGATCCAATAGTCATTGATCAATTGAAGAACCGTATATCTTGGGTTGTAAGTATTTCTTTCCTGTTTAGACTATAGTGGGATACTCCAACTCTGATCATAGGTTCACTAGATTGTTTAAATATAAACCTTCTTTAATGCTCTTCATCCTTGTCTTAACAGGATAAACAGATGAAATTTGAGTCGAAAAAACATACTGATGCTGCAATACTGGCTGAGCACAAGAAGAAAGAGAGAGAAGCAGCAAAGCAGGGCAAACAGCCCTTTTATCTGAAAAAATGTAATGTTCTCCTTCTATTACTATGTCTGCACATGTGTGTGTTCAATCATCACTCTTTGTGCTATGAGAAAGTATCATCTATACTATTGGAATCTTAAGAGTAAGGGTATTGAATCTGTGATATCATCTCTCTTTGTGCTATGAGAAAGTATCATCTAGATTATTGGAATCTTAAGAGTAAGGGTAATGAACCTTGAGCCTCTACAAACATGGCATTTCATTCATAATGTGGCGCTTTATCATTTCAAACTGAAGATCTGGGGCTGAGTTGTCCAAATACTTTCACCTTTGAAAATTTAAGCTTTCTTCATTTTAAGAAGAATGTATGGGTTAGTATTGAATAGTTTGAAACAAACTACATTCCATCAAATGTTGTTGCCATTGGTAGCTATTTTAGTGTCGAAGGGTCCATTTAGATATTACATTACATGAATGCTGCCATGTTGCTGACTTGCTTTGTTGTCTGCAGCTGAAATAAGGAAGCAAAGGCTAATCAATGAATTCAACAAGCTTAAGGTAAATGTAACCTGCACGAAGAAACATACTATGCAATTTGAAAAAGGCTACACTCTGGCCAACTTATTTCATCTCCTACATGGTTTGCTAACTATTGCATTATGGTCAGGAATCTGGCAAGCTCGAGGCCTATATTGAGAAAAAGAGGAGAAAGAATGCATCTAAGGATCACAGGTTCGTGCCATATCGCAGGTCCAGCAATAGCGAGCAACATATTGACTAGGCTAATGAATTTCAGTGTATTGGATTCCTTTCACCGTAGTAGATACCTACAAGTGTATACAGGTATCAAGGCTTGCTGATCAAAAGGGTAAAATGGTCTGTATTTTTGGTAGTAACAACTAGCAAGCATTGGTTTGTAGCTACAGGCATTAGAAGGATGTGATGTGATAGAATTGTTTTATTTTAGGCCCCCTTTCTTCTATAATACTTGCTACTAGAACTTTTGATTTTACAAAGGAGAGTTTGTCCAACACATGTTACCTAAATACCCCTTTGATCCAATTGTTTATTGGTAGTACTAGTAGAATCGATTCCTGTGTAATTGAGTTAAAGATAAAGAGAGGGAGGACTTGTTTCTTTCTAATGGGTGGAAAAAGAAATCATATAGTAGTATTTGTTTAGGTTTTCATATCAGAACATATTAAATGAAATTATTCCTTCACAATTCACTTGTTGATTGCAGGATACTGATGCTTGCCTGCTTTCCATTTCAAGGATTATCCTCACCATTATAACAGTTGTTTTTTATATATGGTATTAGGGTATTATTCTTGTTAGTGCGTGCAATATTTAAAAACTAGGTTACTATTATTTTTGGTTATCTGATGATTGATACCTTAAAAAGGGAGGTAGATTCTTTTTTCTCGTCAGCACGCAGCAATCACATAAAAGAAAGCAAAAATGAATTGTTTTACTAATAAAAATGTCTCTTTTTCATTACTTTTTCAAATAAACACTGCTTGTATTTTTTCTAAATTAACAAAACATTAAAACAAAGGGAACTTGTAAACAGCTTTTAATCTAACACCGATTTAAGGTAATAACTGATTTAGTTTTGTAGACCCGAGCCAAACATCTCTTGGGTCGGGGAGGAATGGATATTAGACTTTCTCCAAATAAGAGAATGGCCAGACTAGCCCTGAACCATTGGTTCTTGTTCGCTTCAGGCTTTCTCCAAATGAATCCGACATGGATTATTCAATTGGTGATTCACACACCATCGGTTTACGGGTTAAGTATGGTTCTGTGAGCGGTTCAAAATTGATGATTTCTGTTGGCAATTTCTATTGGTTCAAAACCCTTAAGCTAGGCATGGTTTAGCCAAATTTAAGTGTGGTTCAACAATTGAAAACTAACAATTTGAACGGGTTGAATCCAACTATGGCAAGTGTAGGTGGGAGCTCCTTTTGATCTCACTGATTGCGGGATGCACAGTATATCCAAAAAATATAACACCTATAAATAGATAGGTCCAAAAAAATCCAAGTTAACAACATATATTCACTAGTGTTTCAAACTCGTGACCAGTATATATTCACTAGAGTTTCGAACTCGTGACCAGCAGTTTACAACATAAGGTACTAAATACTGGGTTAGTCACTCATCTCTTGACAACAATCACTGTTCAGTGAAAAATTTTAACCTTGAATACTGGGGAGTTATTGTTTTACCAACAAACGAGTTGATTAAGCATTAATCAAATAATTAAACCGGACCAAAACCAGATGGACCCCTACCTACCCTAACCAAGGGCAATTATGTGAAACAACCCCAACAAACAACACTTTGTTGTGATAGACACAGGTGTACTTGGCCTGTCCTTGCTCAACAAGTGTAAAATCAAGCTTACCGGCTTACCGATATTACACGGTTTTGTCCACTGGTCATCACTTGCTCTTGCACTGCTCCCTCCCGCTCACTACTAATATAATAATCTGTCAACCCGAAGATGGTAAATGAAATTACAGACGGATGCAAAAAGGAAAGACGTGTGTGTAGTATGCTTACTATGGCGGTAGTGTACGACCACCTGGAGTAGAGACCCAACTCCTAAAACATCTTCAAAATCAAATTACCAGGTTTAGCTTAGAGTATAACTGTAGTTAATTGTTTTAAAGTTTGGTTCTTTTCAGGTTCTTTAGATGGGTTCTAGTTCCTAGCATTTTCCTGAACGGTTAAAACTAATGACCCACCAATATTTGTTTGATTCTTTTCTGTTTTTCTTGTTTTTTTGTAGGAAAATGACGTTCGGTTGCTTAGAAAACGAGGGAAGAGGAGAATGAAAAGTTAAAGTTTTGCACTTCTGTCTATTTCATCAGTCTTTCGTGAAAATACTGTTCTTTGTGCTGAAGAGTATACTACTACAGCCACAGGTTTTTCTTCTTCTTTCTTTCTCAAATAAAATCTTCTCTTTTACTCTTTTTAATGCTTATAAACTGAGGAGGGAGAAAGAAAAAGGAAAAGGCAGTTTTTTTCTGAATGGGTTTAATAGAAAAAAGGAAAAGGCAGTTTTTAATGAACGGATTTAATTTCTTTGTAACATTTGTGAGCAAATAAATTTGTTTTCATCTGTTGTTAAAAGGTTCTGACCAGTTAAGAATTTAAGGTTACCTTCTCTGTTGATGATTTCTATTAAGGAGGCTTTTTCTGTATAATTTTTTTGTCATTATGCATATATAATACTGTGCTTCTTTTCCCTCACTCTTTTCCCGTTTGTGTGACGTTACTAAAACCTAAACTTACTATTCTGGAATCGTAAAGATTAACATTACATTAGCTCTATCACTTTAAAATTGAATTTTTCCAGCAGATTAAATGCTGGCTTTGCATGATCAATTGGTGTTGGCTTGTTTGGTTAGCCTCTATTATGATTTGGTCAGAATTCTTGATAGGCCCATTTGGATCTTTTTCCTTATTGAGTGAAGGTAATTAGTGGTACAGAACCATTATTATTTTTGTCAAGTGAAATCCAATTTTCATTGTACACATCTTGTTGAAGAAAGTTTATAAATAAAATGGGTTGTTGAAATTTTTTTGTTTAATATATTTTCAATATGGATTGGTTCAAATTCTCTTAGCCAGAATCCTTTCTGGTTAGAGCAATTCCATCCTCTTGGTCTGCATTTGCATGATGAAAACAGCTTTATTTTGCACTTGTTTGACATAATTGTGGGTTATTATTTTGTATTAATAATTCTACTGTGACTCGCTTTCTGTTTGTATGAAAGCTACAGGGGAAATGGCGTTAGAGGCCTTTGTTGATTCCAATTGTCCATTGGAATTCAGCTCCATGACATCAGCTCCAGTAAATGGAGATTTGGTGCTGTCATCAAACTCTGACAATGTGCAGCAAAAAGATGTGAAGTTCTCGACTATGCTGGCTTCACTTTTCTCTGCAGCCTCCGGAAGTACTCTTGGTATTTCACCAAAGGTTTCACAACCAAATGTGGGTGTGATATCTTCCAGCGTCAATCCAACTACTTTAGGTAGTTTGACCAACATGGAACTGAGCCTTGGAATGGCTTCTTCAGTTGCTGAGGCCAACTCATCTGTCCTGAAAGCTCCTAATATGCATAGATGTGCAGCCACTGGCAAGGGTCATCATAGTTCACCAGCGTTACTCTTTGCTTCGCATAATTCAAGCGTTTCGGGATCCCCTACTGCTAGTGAGTCTTCCACTGCACCACAGGACTCACATTTAGGCCAAAACTGCTCTCAAGTGAAAAAAAGAAAGCGCCAACCGGGAGGTGTTAGTGCCAAATCTAAGTTTAAAAAGAATCAGAATTCAGTTCTCAATGGTGAAGATAGTGAGCATTCTACTTCAGATGAGATGTATAGAAAAATCGGTTTAGACATGAAGCAAGATGGTGTTCTACACCAGCATATTCCTAAGCAACAATTGCAGAGTGGAGACTATAAGCAATTTCAAACCAATTCTACGTTGCTTGAAGCCTTAATTCAACAACATAAGCTTGAACATCAGAAGCAGCAAAACATATGGCAGATTGTTCCAGACTTGCCTGGAGTTGATTCGAAGAAGCAGAGGCAACAGCAAATGAGGGACTACCTACAGCAGCTGGAAATTCAACAAGTACATCACATACGCTCTTCCAACAGTAATGTATGTTCACGCAGACTGTCACAGTACATGTACCATCTGCAGCAACGACCGCCTGTAAGTTCTTATTTGATTAAAAATGAGTGTCATTTCATTCCATCTGGATAAGAAAAGAAATCTTAGATGCCAATGTAATTACATTTGTTCTCTTCATGTTTGCCTCACTTATCTTTCAATATCAAGCTCCACCTCAATTCTTCATTGAATAAATACATCATGATGATGCTCTAACTCTTTTTTTCCACCTTCTATGTTGGTCTTTCTAGAATAATAGTGTTGCCTACTGGAGGAAATTTGTGACGGAGTATTATGATCCCTGTGCTAAGAAGAGATGGTGTCTATCTTTGTGTAACAGTGTTAGACTTCATGGAATCAGTATCTGTCCTCAGACAGCTATGGTTAGTTATATGATGCCAATAGATTTTCTTGATCCTTAAAGTCCTTATGATTTTATATCGTGTTTCATGTTTAATTTCTTTGGCTCAAAGTTGTTTCTTTTTTGAGTTTCAGGAGACATGGAAGTGTGAGCTGTGTGGCACTACATCTGGAAGGGGATTTGGTGAGCAACTGTGCAAGTTTATCTTAGTTAGCTGATAGTTCACCAATTTTTTAAATTCCATTTCTTTCACCCCATTTCTCCTGGTGTTCTGAAATCGTTGATGGCATGAATTTCTTTCTATCATTTGCAGAGGCAATTTTTGAAATACTTCCTAGACTTTATAAAATTCAGTTTGAGAGTGGTATTTTTGATGAACTTTTATTTCTGGAACTGCCACGGGAGTACCGACTACCTTCTGGGTTGACAGTGTTGGAATATGGTAAGGCAGTTCATGAAACCGTGTTTGAACAATTTCGCATTGTTCGTGAGGGCCTTCTCCGCATTGTCTTCACTTCTGATTTGAAGGTGAGCTATAGTATGTGGTTTACAGTTCACAGTTCTATTATGTTGATCTTCATAATTTTACAAAATGGCATAATTTCAGATACTGTCTTGGGAATTCTGCTCAAGGGACCATGAAGAACTACTGCATCGAAGCTTAATTGCATCACAGGTACTTAAGCGATTTGTAACTTCCAACATGAATGGACCTTATTACATTGAGTGTACTAACACACTATTTCACTTGTTATAAAGCTCTAGACTAATTTTAATATCCAATTGGCTTGAAACTCTCCTGACACATTCACGTAATTTGTTGTCCTTGTATGCAGGTTAATGAGTTTGTCAGTGTGGCAGAAAAATATCAAGAAGCTATCAATGACAGTGGATCGGATAAGGCAACGCAATACAATCTCGAAGAAAATCAAGCCATGTAGGAATTTAAGCTGCCTTTTTTGCTCCCAATAAATGATATGAGCCTATCATGCACGAATATCTGAATTGCAAAAGTATAGATGATTTAAGTACGTTGAATTGCTCATGCCCGTACGTAATATGCCATAAAATATGAGCTAATCAGATAATTAAAAAATGCCAAGTAGCTTGCTTTTAGGCCTTCATCATTTCTGCAGTTCTTATTTGAAAATAGTGGCTGTCATAGTATCTTGTAAATGAATATGGTCCTTGATGATTTATTGCATACAGGTTATTGTCAGCTGGGTGCAAGCTTGAAAAGAACTTGGATCAACAGATAGTTGGTGAGTTGGGATTTTCAAAGAGATACGTTCGGTGCCTACAGGTGGATACAAGTATTTGGTTTGTTTGGAGTTATGCATATTTTATTATTCCAGATAATATCTAATGTATTACCCGCAATGATCTCACAGATAGCTGAGACTTTCAGTAATATGAGAGATTTGATGACTTTCAGCTGGAAGAATAAAATTGGGCCAATTGGTTAGTATATTACTGCTCATTAATTTTGATGAACCAGTTGAACTCTTTACTCAAATGAACTATTTGCCGATCCACCTGGAAGGAGATTTCTGACATAAATGTTTGTTTGTAGAGAGCTTGAACAATTATTTGCAAAATGTTACCGCAACCAAATTGCAGAAAGATGAATCTCTACCAAAGGAGAAGTTTGATACAACGAAACTGTTTTCTACTTCTCATGGTCACAGAAGCAACAGAAATGATAACTCAAACATAAGCAAGGACGGACATTTAACAACCTCGGAAAAGGCAACATTGGCAATAGCAAGCCCAGGTGATTATTGCAAATTGTTAAGACAGGCCTCAGTTACATCAGATATCGGCAAAATGGGTGAACCTTCTGGTTTTTTCAACTGTACTGACGACAACAAAGAATATCAAGGCCGCAACTCCTCGGAACTGGATTTCACCAGGAACTTCCGTTGTTCGAGTTCCCATTTCCCTGAAAGCAACCGAAATGCACAAGATCACATGATTCAGAAACTCATTCTGGAGATGTTAAATAATAGCAAAGGAGCAAACTGAATCGATAAGGAAGCTACAAATCGTAACATCAATGATATATTGGGAAGCAAATGGACGTATGGCAAGGGCAAGGATAGGAATCGAGTTGAATGACCTCTTTTGTGGCATCAAGAGGAACAACCCCACAAAAAGAAAGTTCCTTTTGTTTTTTGCTTGAGATCTTGAATATGCTTAATGGGGAATTGGGTGTCCTTTTTGTCTATAGTTATTTTTGGGAGGATACAGCTTAGTTGAAAATGGCAGCAATACAGAAAGGGGTATGGAGTTTTGTTTTTTGTTATACAGCAACGTCAGTGGAAAGATGGCTAAGTTTGTAGTAGATGGGGTCTTAGTTTGGTAGGTAAGATCATCGGTTAGAAAGCAAGTGTAAAGAAAATATCATCTACAGCCGTAATTTGAATTATTTATTAAAATTCAGCAGCTCTTGCTTTAGAATTCTGATGTTGACTTCTTGTTTCTTTGTTTTCCATTCAGGTTAAAAATACAGTGGGAGTTTGGTTTCATCTTCTGAATTTTTAACTTTTAGAAAATCTACAGCAAATGCTATATTTATAGAATTACTGGTCATTGTGTATATATATATATATATATATATTTTCCAGAAAATAAATTGGTTTAATAACATGTAATATTAAATTATCATAAATATTTTCATAGAAACTATTCTAATTAAAAAAATAAAAATAAAAAATAAATTACCAACACATTGTGATGCCAAGTTCTTCAAATTTCAATACCCAACTCCAAAAATTTGATTGTGAGAAAATAAATTAATTTGTTTAATAAGAATATAAGAAAATAGGTGCTATTTAGAAAACATATGTTCTTCTTTTCTAACTAAATTTTATATATTTAAAATTAAATTTTATATTATGCTATAATAATCATAATCTTTTTAATTCAGGCCAAACCAAAATGGTCAAATAGGAATTGACCACCAACTTAATTAATTGTGAATTTACATTCCCGTCCCCGTTTATTTAAACATGTATTTAAATCATCCAAATTATGAGTTAATGAATTAAATTAATCCATGAAATTAAAAAAAAAAAGTGTTACCTATTACAAAATTATAGATGATCGCAAATCTCATCCAAAAACTATTTAATTTCTAGCATTTTAAGAAACCGCCTTCCATTTTTGGTGGCTGTTGGAGTTTGTCTATAATAGATTGAAGAGATGACATCATTAATTCATTACAGTAATTTTGTTGATTTTTTAAAATAAGTACCTCAATTGAAATAGAAAAGCTAAGGACCGTCCAACAGACCCATACAAAAAACAAAAGTTGCAAGAAAAATACAAAAGAGTAGCATATCTCACCTCACCAGAATGGAAAAAAAGAGGTTGACGGAACTGCTTTGCTGGCTGTCCTTTCACTCACTCAATTTGTAATTTGTTGGATACAGCAAATTGCTTGTTTTTTTCTTCCCACCACAAATTGGTAATCCTAATGACACCAACATTTACATAATTACAAATCCCTTTCTTTGATATTTCTTTTCCTCTCCTCTCCATTCCTTTATTGAGATACTTTTTTCTTCTCATCAATTCGGTTAATTCAGCCAAATTGGTTCGTTTCATTTGGAAAAAACTCAGCAAAAGCCAGAATTCTGCCAAATCGGTCCCCTTGCTTTAAAACACCTCAGCCAAGCTCGCTGGGAAGCCAAAACATAGAAATCCCGGTGCCCAGTTACGAAAAATAGAACTCTCAAGAAGAAAATGGAAATGAGCTATAAATCCCACAAAAAATGGTGCATTTGTGCACAAAAACAAGAATATGGAAATGAGCTATAAATCTCACAAACAAACAAAAAAAAGTGTCAATTCTGCCCAAATGGGGTAACTTGATCAAGTTCTGTACAAGAATAGCTCTTTTCATTAAAGAGAAGAATGCAAGAGACACAGAGCTTATCAAACAACAAAAATTTGGCAATATACACAAATTGCCTAAAAATACAACTCATGCAATAAGGCCTAAGATGTAGGCAGCAGGGATGACACTACTCTTACAAGGATGTCCTAAAACTCACTAATTTTATAGAAATATGCTTCCTTTCTACAAGGTTATCATGCAGAACAAAAAAAATGCTTTTAACCTTCTTTATTTTGAGTTACATGGGTATACTACAACAGAATCCAAACACAGACCACCTTTTGTGTGCGTGCAATCGATTTGGGTCATAGAGAACTTAATATTCATCGATAAATTTTTGCTGTCAACGACAAAATCCCCAACATGATACAGATTCCATTTTCCGGTATCGTTTAAAAAACATTGGGAAGATGCATACTGACCATCGCCCGTCCATAGCTGAAACTGCACTGGTTTTTTATCCCAACCATGAACATGCTCTGTGTTACAGACCCGCCGGCCAAATCTTTTTGTAGATTGGCCTAATTGTAGTCTGAAGAATAGGCTGTAAGTTCCTGCTGGAAATGGGAACTCGAATTGTCCATCAACCTCGAACCACCAGATTTGTTGAAGGTATGCGATGGAGTGGAATCTACAAGCAATGAAAAGGGAATCTAGATCAGTTCCAATTCTAAATTTTCTTTCATAATAGGAATGAACATATAGAATTTGAAATGGATTCCAATTTTTCATCAATCAATGCAACAAACAACTTCCACATTAACAAATAGCTAAGCTAGTAGATAAATAAACAATTTCAAGTTCCTCATTACAATCCAAAGAAGTTTGTACAATCAAGAACAATGTGGTAAAACCTCATGAATTCTTCTGATTTCAAGTTTTTCGTTATGATCCCACCAAAGTTTTTAACATCAAGAGCTAAATACCAAAAACCCTCTTGAATTTTCTTCAGACACTATGCACTGGAAATCAAGATCCATAGTTATTTCAACATGAAAATAAAAGAAATATAACAAAGAAACCTACTTTGAAGTGTTTTGACAAGAAACTTGCAGCGATCAACTTGGAACTTGATCAGGCAATCTATCAAATGCATGTTAAACTAAGAATCTTTCAAATTCATTTTCCCAAACCATGTACAAGAATGTTTTTGAGACTCACCTAGATTCCTCAGATGGGATATGATTCCAGTATCTTCTATCATCGATCCCAGTTATGGCTAAGCCCTTTGAACCAACTGATAAGCAAACACCACCACTGATCTTATCTAGCCATACTTTCTGCACAATTCCAAATTAACAAATGAATTAGTATAATTAACAAATCAATTAGTAAAAAAAAAGACAAAGTAAACATTAAACAAATCGAAAATTTCAATATCTTTAATGCAAAAAATTCGTCCTTTATTTAATCGAGTATTATTATGCCTTCATTTTAAGCAATTGAAACTTCAAATTTAAGCCAGAAGTGACATCTATCAACTTTCACATGAACAAAATACAAGGCACAGTAAGATTTATTACAGAATTAGACCCTCCAACCCCATTGCTTAAGGATACTTTTTGTCCTTGAGGTGTGATTCTTATCTATCAAGCTTTTATATCACTTCCATTTCCAAGAATTTTCTTGTAAACCAAACAAAAAAGCTACAGAAATTCACTAACTGATTATTTTTATAACTATGTACTATTAAAATTAGCTTTTAAAATTCCAAATATTTCAAGTTCTGAGTCTCTCCGTTTCATTTAACATTAAGGCCTAAAATCCTTCATTTCCCACCATCCAAACAGAAACAGCAAGAAAAACCTACCTTGGTGCCACCATCGAAGGTATTAGCTCTACACAACCGAGTAAAAATCTCTCTCTTACTCAGCTTCCTCCTTGAGGAATCACCACCAAAAACTCTTTCAATTACACGAACATAATTCACAGGTAATTTCGACTCCCAAACAAAATCAGCCCAAGAAGCGCCACGAAATTCTCTGTTCAATTTCGCGAGTTTACAAATCTCCGGCGGGTCTAAATAAGCAAGAATCGGAGCAACACAGTCTTCAGGCAAATCCCCAAGATTCGGATACACCCCTCTCGATTGAGACGAAAAAGAATCAATAAATTGTGAAGATATATTAGCACCCATTGAAGAAGAAGAAGATACTAGAAAACTGTATGGAGAGAAAAGAAAAGGAGGGAAGGAAGGAGAAGGAGAGAGGTGCCGAAAGGAGAAGAAATGGGTATTTGTAGAGAGACGCGTATACCATTTGAAGAGGAGAAGCTTTGTCCGTACTGGATTTTTGATTTTGGGATTGGGAATATAAAAAGAGAAAACAGGAGGAGTTTGTTTGATTTTGACGGGAAAATAAAGCCATTGATGAGCTATAATAATAATTAGATTAATTAAATTAATTAAATGTGGATTAAATTAAAGATAATTTGTAATTAAAATTTCTTAATTCATAAATAAACAACTGTATTTTATTTTCACACCATGGACTGTACACTGTTTGACGATGGAATATTTATTTCTTTGCCAAAGTTCCAACCAATCAAATCGTTACAACTATCATTTTCATTTCTCAAGGTAAAATTATTAATTAGGATAATAGTAAGTTTTGTTGATCTATTTTGTTTTACGTTAAAGATAAGTTTTTTTTTTCCAGGATAAGATAAGTTAATTTAATAACTGACACAGATGGTTTGTTTTTTTTTAAATGTTGAATTTTTCAATTGTTGAATATTTCTGTATAATACAACTAATTTCTTATATATGTTTATAGTTAATAGAGTTATTATTGAGATATTTAAGTTTTTAATCATAAGCAAGGTATAATAATTTTTATAGATTAATAGAGATGTTCACTAGACAAAGTACTATATAGTTAATAGGAATCAAACAAAGTGCCTCTCATTTTTTCAAGATTAAATAAATCATACATAATTGTATTTTGGCAAGTGTAATTAATTTTTTAAATTTTTATAAAATTAGAAATAAATTAAATTAGATAATTAAATGGGTTGGAGGTTAGGATATTTTGAGCATATTTTGGACTTTAGCCTATTATTTTTCAAAAAAATAATAATTTTAAAACTCCAACCATTTATTGAGTTTACTAAAAACTGTATTAATTGTGTACATTTTCAAATATATTGAATAAATAATATACTATATAAAAATGAGTCAATCCAATGACACATTTGAAAGACAAAAATAAGTTAGCTGTTCCAAAAAAAAAAAAAAAAGTTAGGACATGTAATTATTGACTTCTTGTATTTTCAATCATTTTAGCTTTTCTCTCAGGTGCTAGATATTTTTTTTTCCCTCATAAGCGTGTTCATGATATTTTTGAAGGTATTATATATTTTTTATCCGGTAAATATTGTTTAATTGTTTAAATAATTTATATAATTTTAATTTTTTAATTTTGTAAACAATAATTAAAAATATTTAACAATTATTCATATAATTTAACATTACTTAAAAATTAACTTTTTTTTAACACGGCTTACGATTTATATGGACTTTAATATATTTTAATTTGCTACAAATTATCTTTTTTTTAACCACCAATAAATTATCTTATTACAATACTTAAAAAACCCAGCATTTTTCTCTCAAACTCTCTAGCCTTCTCCTATTTCACCATTTATATTTTCATCTTCAAGAGCTTTTATTGATCATTTTTATGGCAGCCCGTCTATTCTAAATTTATAATTGTAGCCATCCTATGTTATATTATCTCAACCTTTCAATTTTTTTAGAGCTTCAATTCGGAAAAAAAAAAAAAAAATAGATCCGGAGGTCATTGGTCCAAATTGTCTAAAAATCAAGCAAATCTTCAATTGGTTGGATTTACCTCATACAACAAGATGCTTGCCCCCTCTCACCCTTCAAGTAGAGAATGTAAGATTCTTGCCACAATCTACTTGGAAGACAAGTTAGGGGTGTTTGGGATTGCTTTTAAGAAGTTTTTGGCTTAAAAGCCCAACCCTTTACTTGTTTGGGATGACTTATTTTAGGGGGAAAAAAAGAGGTCTTAAATTTTTTTTCCAAAGCTGAAAATATGTGCCTTTAATTTTTATGTAAACAGAACCAATTAGTTTGACCATTTAAATTGCTATATTACTCTCATATATTTTCACAAATTCCTTTTTTATTATATTAAATAATAAGCATAACATTTTTAGCCGCTTTTTTATAGCAATTTTTTCAAATTCATCAATCGCTTATATGTTGCTTTTAATTTTTTTTTTAAACAAACTTATAAAACACGACTTTACTTATTTTTTATGTAGCTTATATGAAAAAGCTCCTTATTCTTTAAAAGCTAAAAAACATTACTTAATTATATTAGTCATAAGTAATATAATTAGATTTTATTTGAGAAATATTATAACCCTTTTACATATTTTATTAATGTGGAATTCACTTTTCAACAAATCCAATTTGGATAATATTATTTAACAAACTCGAAAAAGAAAAGGAAGAGAGACAGCCTTCCCTCAGGGAATATAAATACAATTACTTCATTATCATTATTTATTATTGAAACAATTTCTTGTCATTTGCTTATATTAAACATTGTTAATTTATTATTATTTGATTTAATTATGTTAAACGAGTGGCTAAGCTTTGCACTTTTGCTTTTAAAATTAAGAAAAAAACGTATACCAATGGGAAAAGGTATAGTCAGCAAAAAAGTACAGCCACGTCTATGTGTGTCTGACTCAGCTGGACATGTCAACCACATATGTTGGCTAAGGTAGATTTGGGACACGTGTATCTTTAATTAAAAAATGTCACATATTAATTATTTAGAATTATGGATAATAGATGAAACCAAATATATGAGTTTGATGATTAATCATTTTATTTATGTCCCTTAGGCAAGTTGCAATATAAAGTAATAATAGTTTATAAATATATATATTTTTATTTTCTATGAAAGGACCACAAAAGATTTTGTTAATCCCGACGGTTTTTTCAACTTTATTTTATTAATAATATAATATAAAAAATTATATATTAATCATGGTCATTAAACTATTAATCAACTAGTTTTTGCAATCCCCACTTGGAGTATGATTGAGTTAAGCTTATATTTTATCATTAAATGAATTCTCAATTAACTATTGTATGATTGAGTTTCTACTTTTTGTTTATGATATATAGTGTTCAAATTTTGAGTCTTTTCGAACTGAAAATATTATCCACTAAATTTGATTTTAAACCATGGCAAATTTGATAAAAGCAGAAAAATTCAAGCATAATTAGCTAATAATCTTTACTCTCTAATTTTAACTTTTAAATTAACTGAGCATAAAAATAAATTTAATGTCAAATTAAAACTTTTAACTTATTGATATCACCAATTAAGAAAATAAGAGAGACAAAAAAATACAATATGCAAAAAAATTAGATTTATAATATGTTATTACGAAAGTCGTTTTGAAAGTTAGGTGATTTCTTAAAAGTTAGTTGCTTTTAAGTAGTTCTAGTGCAATATCCATGAAATAAAAAATTTTATTTCTCTCAAAGAAAAAAAAAAACAAAGATAAATATTTTTGAGTTTAGCTAAGGAAAAATGGTAGTTTTATGTGGTTATGGAGTCATTTGCTCGACTTTGTGTTTGGATTATTACTGATATTAATTATAGAGATAATTTTATTTTCAGTTTAGTTATTGATGATTATAAATCTCTCTTTATTAGAGTTGAGATGAGAGATGTTAATTTTTATTTTATGAAAATTAGTTAGAGTATTTATCATTTCGACATATTTGATGGTTTGGATGAGCTTACCACCAAATTATATTTGGAATTAAATTGAGCTAGGAACGTAATAATATCTCCCAAAATTATTTTCAAAAAAAATCAAAATTTTTAACAAAGATAAATTTTCACGTACACTGTTTTTACATATTATCAGATTCTTAAACTATTTAATTTGCAGTTTGATAAAATGCTAAAGAGATTAATATTTTATTAAAAGAAAGTATGGTAATCTAGAGTTTGAACATTAATATATAGTCCATAATAATTAAAACTTGTTATATAAATTAATAGTATTTATGTAGTAACTAGTTTTGGAGTAGTAATGAGGAAAAGGTCGGGGAATGGGATGGGGCCACTATCACTTGTTTGATGGTTGATCCCAAATATTCAGACCAAACTTCTCTTTGTTTCAAGACAAGTTTTTTGGTTGGTGGAATAGTTGACTTTTGAATTTCATTCTATGTATGTCAAAGACTCACTACTCTATATCTTTTTTATTTTCACAATACTAGTCTATAATTTATATTACTCCTCAATTTGACCATTTTAAAAATATAATTCAAATGAATCAAAGTGGTTAAGTAGATTTTTTTATAGAAAAAATAAGTATTTCAAGTATCAAGAATTTTCAAGCTTCAACTATTGAATTAATGAACAAGTAAAAAATGCGGAAAAGTCAATACAAGTCCCTAAAAAGTATGTCTTATGTATACAAGTTACCTACAGACTATCATAATCTAATATATAACCTACATACAATATAAAATCTATACAAATGTACCCATTTATAGTTTATTACCCCTTCAAGCTGGCATATATATGGAATTTATGCCTAACTTGGACTTGAATTTAGCGATGAAGATGCAGTATGCATCTTAGTGAAAAAAAATCTGCTAGTTGACATTTAGTGTTGACAGAAAGTAACTTCAAACCTTTTAAGTTTCTCTCTCACAATATGACAATCTATCTAAATTCTTAATGCATTCATGGAAGACAAAATCGTTAGCTATGTATTGATTGTCACAATAGAGAATTACAGAAAAATCATGAAAAACTTGAAGATCAACTAACAAATATAAAATCCATGAATTTCATGAGTCAAGGCCGGTAAAGCCCTATATTCAGCTTCAGAAGTTGATTTAGAAATAGTTTTCTACTTCTTGGATTTCAAGAGATAAGTGAATCTCCTAAAAATACACAAAATCAATGATGCTTTTCCTTGTTTTATTGCATGTTGTCCAATCTAAGTCTCAGAAGGCTTTTAGCTTCAGTTCTGGACTTGCAGGGAAGAAAAATCCATGTCCAATTGTGGCTTTGAGGCATCTAAACACTCTGTGTACACTTTACATATGTATTCAATAGGCTTGTCCAGATGTTGAGATAATTGCTGCACTACAAAAGCCAAGTCAGGTCTATTATTTGTTAAATATATAAGTTTCCTAACAATCTGTCTATACTCAATCTTGTCCTCTAAAAGGGGTTCTTTATTGAAATTTATATATGAAGCAGGTTTACAATCTAGAAAGTTATTTTCAGTTAAATAGACGCTGTAAATACTTGTTAATATAATTAAATTTTTTCTTTTTTAAATTAATTGAATAGTATTATTTTTAGTATGGGCTGCATATTTAAATTATAACTACGTCCAAAATTAATTTTCATTTGAATCGAGTACGTTCTTTTCATAAAATAAACAGGTTTTGAATACTAGAAAGGCTCAATAGATATGTATATTTTAAATTGGTAAAGGGATAATATTTATTTTAGGGAAAATGAGCTAGTAGTAGTATTATTTTTCTGCAATAAGAGGGTATATTATTTTATAAGATCCCATATTTGCCGAAAGGAAGTATATTTTTTGTGTATGGTACAGCATAGTTTGCAATGCCTGCCTTTCGGCAAGAATAAAAGAGTACGCGTGGCAAGATATTGTTGGTTAGGCATGGGCCATACAGATTCCAATACAAACGTGTAAAACCTTGATGATGATGCACCAAAAAAATGTGGAAGGCATTAATTAATTGCGACAAAAAAAGTCTCAATTAAGTATGAAACGACACGTAACTTTGAGAATGCTTACAATTTAATGGCCTCATTCCAGATTTTGTCTCTGCTTTTTGCTTGCAGGCCATGTGAAATTAAATTTTTGGCTATTTAAATGTTAGTCGTTCATTTGCTAAATTAGCTATTTTTGAAATTTTTTATTTTGCAAAAAAAAAAAAAAAATCTAATGAATTATAATTAAATCAACAAGATTTTAAACATGATCTTTTGCTAAATTGCAAATACACTTGCAATCACTAAGCTACATTTTAAGTAGATTTATATTAATTACAATAAATATGAAGAAATAACTAAAAGTTCTTTATTTACTAAGGTATAAATAGTTTTTTCAATTGTGCAATATTATAAGTTAAGTTAATTGGTAGTACTACTATCTTTGTTGTCAAAAAAATATATATTTTATAAAAGAAAAAACAATACATTGAACATATTTTTTATTAGAATTAGACATGGCGACGGACCGAGCAAGGTTAAAAAAAAAAATGAACCTTAACTGACCTACATGGCCATCGAACCACCGATTAACCGGCGGTTCGCAGTTAATTTGTAGATCGCCGGCGGTTCAGCAGGTTATTTTATTTTTCTAAAAAAAAAATTCAAAAAAAAAGTTAGTTAGCGGTTCGAAGGTATGGTTCAGACGATTTGTCGACGGTTCGTGTTCAATACGATTCACGGTTCGAAAATAGTTTGAACTTTAACCAGACCGTCCCCTAACGGTTCAGTTTAGCAACGGGCCAGGCCAGTTAACTGTCGGACCGAAACTGGCAAGTCAAACGGGCCTAACCGGCCCGTGGCCATGTCTAATTAGAATACAATTTTTTATTGAAATTACCGCGACATATTCATCATATCTATCATACAAATTAAGGGTTGATGCATATTTTGCTCTCAACCTTTGGCCAAAAAATTATTTAGCTACCTTATTTTTCATGGGAGCCACTTTGCTCACTAACATTTCAAAAAGTTGATATTTTTTATTCCTAAGCATGTTAGATTTTAAAAGGTATACAATAATTGCCCATCATCGTGTCAGCAATTAAAAAATAGATTATTATTATTATTAATAATTTAAACAAAAATACAAAATTTGATAAAAAAAATCAAATTCTTTCAAATTTCTCTCTCTTCCGGGTCTTCTTCTTTACCACCACCACTGTCATAATCAAAACCAAGGTGAGAATCACACCACCTTCAAAACCTTGGCGAGAACCAAATCCTCATGATAGAAAAATTGAGCAATTTCAAAATGAAACCAAATAAGAAAATGCAGTGGGACAACTAAGATTAAGCCTAAACTAGTGTTGAACCTGAAAAACTATAAAATGTTGTCTTTTCTTCTTAAATCCAAACGAGAATAACAAAAAAAGAAAATAAGGAAACACAAGAAATATCTAATAATCGAAAAAAATCTTTATCCCTTTCCAAACCTACCAAAACCTAAACCAGAAAAAAAAAAAAAAAAAAAAAAAAAAAAAAAAAAAAAAAAAAAAAAAAAAATTTA
>CANUEY010609335.1:0-26324 GCA_948099555.1 Croton setiger
TATATATATATATATATATATATATATATGTTTTTATTATTGTTGAGGGTTGATTAATTTAGATTACCCAATGCGTAGGACTATAAACGAATAAAACAGTTTAAGCTTCATTATGCGTTCGATTCGGAAAAGATTCGATTCGAAATTTAAACGAGCCGAATTTTTTAATTCGAATATATATAAAATGACGTTGTTTTGAGGATATTTGAAAAGCAGTTCATCGGTTAAATGAACTATAATTCGAATATTTGAATGAATACTGTAATCGAATAATAATTGAACTATTCGCGAATATTCTCGAATAGTTACCGAACCGAATTCGAACTTTTAATTGATATTCGAGTCGAATACGAATCCAAATTCAAACACCATAAATATCTAAACGAACTCAAACTAAATCTATTACTGTTCAGTTCCTTTACAGCCTACCATTGTCTAATTAGTTACTTTACTAGCTTTTGGTATCCCCTTTTTTCACCTTTTTCTTAGCAAAGATAAGTGATGCATGGACCAAACTATAGTATTGCAAGAAGGTCCATTAAGTGAGTTTTGACATCTTACCTCCTTAATTAATTTTTAACCTTTACACAGTTTGCTTGTTTTTGCTACAATAGCTTCAACTAATTAATTTCCATTAATTAGTAGTTGATTTGTCTTTAACATCAAGGGTTTAATAAATTTTGTTAAGGTTCAGCTACTTCATTTCACCAAATATTAATTCATTTACCAATATTTTCATATTTATTGATCCTACTTAACACCATCTTCATTTACTAATTGTATTATCTTATTAAATATTAGTAATAAGTAGGAGTCTATATTATTGCTTACCATTATGCTTTATTACTTTATATATTTTATTTCATAATGCAACATAATTAGTGTATCAAAATTCTTAGTAATCAATGCACAATATATAAATGTGAGAACGTGTCATTTGACTTTATCCGAAATTCATTTAGTGTAAAGTTATATCTATATATCTAATTATATTCTAAAATGAAAAGGTGTCTCTATTTAATTGTTTATAATAATTAATTAATTAAATAAATTTAAATCATATTTTATATGAAAAATTGTCTATACATAATTATTTATATTAGTTAATTAATTAAATTTAAATCACATTCTAATATAGAATACTATTTTAATTAATAATTAATGAAACCTTAATCATATTTAACAATGAATATTATCATAACTGCTAATCAATTAAATTTAAATTATATTATAATAAGGAATATAAATTTTTCATAATTAATCAATTATATTTTAATAAATAATACTATTTTAATTATTAATTAATTAAATTTAAATAATATTCAAATAAGAAATACAATTTATAAATATAATTAATTGATATTATATTATATTTTTATTATTATTATTATTATTATTATTATTATAATTTATAAATAACGAATATTCAAATGAATAAACACGTGTAACGTACGTTAAGAAACTCTAATCAATTGAATAAAATTGGATAAAAGAAAATATATTTTTTTGTTATCTTAATTTTATCAATGTAATTGTAGAATAAAAATAAATATTTTTTATATTTCATGCAAAATTCTTAGATATATTACATCTACCGGCTTATTAGTTGACTAATCTATTAAAATGAAAACAAATATACTAATATTGATTATCATATTATTGACACATAATTAGGATAACAACACATTATCCAAAAACTGATAATAGAGATACCTAATTTTTCTACAATTACTTAGTCCTCTAATTTTAATCTACAATGTCTTTCTGACTGTAAAATATATGGGTCACATTCATCTAGCCAATAATAGAGTACAAGTAACCCCAATCTAATTTTTGGTGGACAATTTTTTGTTAATTAATACTATGATTAAACATTATATCTTTAAATTAATAATATTAATTATGGTGGTGAGCAACCCTTAATTAATTATTAACACTTAATTTAAACAAAATTGAAGCAATGCGTATTGTCTTTGTCTCTACTTAATTAATTAATTGAAAGAATTAATTTATTTATTAAACATCATTGCAAGGTTACTCATTCATTTAGTCGGCGGTAAATGTAATGAAAATAAGCTACATACTAAATTAAATTAAATAAATAATTTACTTAAAAAATAAATGAAATTATAATAGTAATAATTTAATAGAGGCTCGTGACGGCCAATAAAGTCACTCTACTTAATATCTTTATTGATGTGGGTCCATGTCAACGGCTGCCTGTACACGTGCTCCACAAGTTGACGGCCACGTGCCCTTTACCTTAATTCGTTCGAACTTCGAATTTTGATTCTGATATTATATCTCTTTTTCCCATTTAAAAGCAGTCCTACGTAAAATATTTCAATTATATGACTAAAGGTTATGATAATAATTCGTAATGCATTTTCAAAAAAAAAAAAAAAAATAACTATAAATGGTTAAAGATAAAATTAATTTTTTTTTATTATTAAAAAAATGAAAAAGGGTTAGTGGTTACCTTTTATAAACTTTAACTCGTTTGTTGTCTAGGATTGCAAATGAGTCAAGTCGTTCGCGAACGATTCGATGTTCGCTCAATAAAAATTCAATTCGAGCTCGGATCGATAATAAACACCGAGTAGTTAGGCTCGTGAATAGCTCGTTTAAAAAGACTCGCGAATAGCTCGTTTGATAGGCTCGTGAGCTGCTCGTTAAATAAGCTCGCAAGCCTATCAAAATGACGTCCTTTTTTTACCAAATTAAAAATATGCTTCAGTTAAACCATTCACCTTCCCAATTCATTTTTTGCTATTGTATTTTAAAATTTTTTTCATTGAAACTACTATTTTCATTTTCTCACTGAAAACGGTATTAAAATTTAATTTTCTTAATTTTTGACTAACTCTTAACGAGCTCGAGCTTGAATAGCAGTAGAAAACGAGTTCGAACTTATTTACAAGCTAAAACTCGAACTTAAATAGCAATATGAAACAGCCAAACTCGCGAGCCTAAAACGAGCTGAGCTCGAACTTTTAAATTTTCAAACGAGCTCGAGCCGAGTTTTCACTAGAGCTCAAGCAGCACAATACTCGGCTTGACTCGATTGCGATTCTCTTTTACCTAATAAAAACAAGAATTTTTTTTTCTTTTTAGATTTATGTTTTGAAATTCAAAGTAAAATATTATCATATTAAATATAATTTACAAATTATACTCCTTCCGTTTTTATTCGTATGGGCTCATAACTTTTTTTTTTTTTTACAAATATTCAACTTTTACGAGAACAATTTATAATTTTGAGGGTATAGTTAAAATACTAAATTGACAAAATATATTAGTTAAAATATTTTATAACTATTTGTAAAAAATTAGATTTGCCTATGTAATTAAAAGGAATGGAGTATATATATGTGTGTGAGAAATATTCCTACAAATTTTAATTTCTTAAAATAAAATTGTGGTTCTCGAAATTCTTCATATTTAAATTTCTATTTAAAAAAATATTTTATTAATATTTTTTTTAAATAAAGAATAAATTAGACCTAATTTACCTTCTAATTAAACCCAATAAGCATCTGGAATCACCACTATTCAGTTATATAATAATTTTTTATAAGATTATATTATGTTAGTTTCAGCGGTCTTAAAATAGCATCGTGGAATTCATTTTATTTATTTTTATGTATAAACAGTTTTATGAAAGTCACATTCATATTTCATTTAAATTAAATAATAATATAAAAAGAATTAAATTCACTAAACAAACACAAATACATCCAAATAGAAGAAAAGAAAGTGGGTAAGGGAATGAAAGTAACAGTAACCCAAGTTTGACTATTCAAAGTGAGGGTATGTATAATATTGGTAATTCATATATATATGTCCAAAATAAAAGCAGCACCAAATGCACAAAGTGGGATGGCTCATTTTTAATTTCATTACTTTTGTAGAAATATTTGGAATTGCATGTGATGATTGCCCCACCACCACACACCCTTTCCTTCTCAAATTCCCTGCTGCAACTACTGCAGTTTATCAGAGTTGATCTAATCTAATTATTAAACAGTTTAAATTCGTTTAAAATAAATTTTAAATTCGTGACTCACTTTTTACAATATATTTATTGGAAAATTCACCAGCAGTAAATTCAAAACTTACTATTTGCAATTATACTTGCGGAGAGATTTATTTATCACTTAATGGTAAGTTTGCAAACCGGACTCGATTAAGATTAATTAAAAATAGATCACTTTCATTTTTTTCATTCCTTGGAATTGATATTATAGTCGAATTCTATGTAAGAAGAAGAATTGATTTGAAATGTTAGGTTTTTGTATTAGGGCTGGATTTTGGCCTTAATTTGGATATTAACTGTAATCAATTTTGGTGCAATGGTCACTTACTTGGCTGTCTATGTCACCACCATCTACTCGTAAAGTGTCGGTGGAGTAATAGCGGTATTTTCACGTGCCAAAAAGTGCTCAAATCAAATCCACCACCTCCATATATAAATACAATAGAGTAATTAAAATAACCTAAGTAAAGTAATGCTAGATTTTAATGGCGATATTAGCTTCACATTTCCTTCCTATAATTCACCATTATTCGCGTCATGAGAAATTATAATTCCTTCACTGACCCTTTATCTTTTAAGTGAAAAGTCGAGAGTTTAATTATTGTGAATAAAAATATACTTACAATTAATTAGTAATTTTACAGAACCGAAAATAATGAATTAGAGAATAATCCGAAAAGAATTTTCAAGTAATTAAAAAGAAAAATAAGGATTAAATTATGGTACAAATGTAGTTGAATGATTAAAATCAGAGAATTAAAAGAGAACAAATATTCCTGCAATTGATCTGTTACAAAAATAAAGACCTTAGACATTTTAATGTACAAGAACCACAACAATATCTTACTAAGTCATACAGCAAAATCTTGTGGGGTACTATATAGTTTTGATGCCGTACCATATCAGAGAAATAATCAAATTATCAATCTTGATTTCAGATATTTGTGGGCCTTTATGTGCTTCTCTAAATCTCTATGTATGGTCATGAAATAAAATATATTTATATTAATGAGACGTACCAAATATTATTGTCAATATAAAACCATATAGTAAAAGAAAAATTGAAGCCATTCCCTCTTATTATATAAAAAACCAAGAAATAACATATTAGGATATACTATTATTATAGTTTGGGGTAATTTTGTAAAAAGAACTGAAAAGGAGGTATTAAATTAAACCCACCTAAACAAAATACCTATCCATATTTTAGAGCTCCATTATTCTATAGCTAGATCTATGAATTTAATAATATTTGGAGTCCTTAAATTTTAAGACAGGATTAAAAATGAAGCAATTTCCGTCTAATCTTAACCATGCAAGAGAATATATTATATCTCTACGTGCAGAAGCACAACCACATGATGGAAAACCTAAATATTTGACATTGCTTCAGAAAGAGGGCAAAGAAATTAAGCCTCAAATTTTGTATTAAGGGTCAATGTAATGTCATAAATATTGATTTTGATTTGAGAGAGAAAAGAAGAAGAAGGGTTAGATAAATGCCTGAAAGTATGCCCTAAACAATGTCATAAAAAAATGGGTTTCTCTTGAAATTCCCAACAAATATAAATTTTTAAGTCAAAAATTAGAATCTTACAACACTTTGTTATTACTCTAATGTAAGAAAAATTAGTGAATGATGAGATGTTTGGCGGTTAAGTAATGATATTTGCTTAATTAGTGTTTAAAATCCAAACAACAATGACCGTTAATTTGGGGTTTGGAAGTGCAAAACGACATTTTAACTAAATTACAAACCAAACCATAAATTAACTGGCAGAAAATGAAACGTAAGTAGACTGTTTGGTGGGTTTAATTTCAACGACAATGGCTCTAAATCTTAGATAGGATTAGATTATTTCATTTTGGGAACTTCAATTTTATTTGTTAGTATTACCTTATGAAGAAGATGCTGCTGTCATTTCACTTACCAAAATCGTTTTTTAGTGTTATTTAATTTCAGGTTGGTTATATTATTACGTAATCCACAAATCTCATGTTTTTTTGTTTTTCTTGCTTTTCTTTCTATTTTTCTAGACGTAATTTTTATCAAAGTTACGTCTAAGTAAATGATATATTAGTCATTTAATAAATGATTTTATATTTTCAATTTAATAATAAACATTCTTAAACACTATTTCACCTAATGCAGATTATATAATTGGTCGGAAATTTTCTTACGTACATTCTCCACAAAATTTAGGTTAAGTGCTTAATTTGCTCACTAAATTTGTAATTATCTTTCTGTTTTTTTCCCCGCAGAAGATACTAAATTTGTAATTATCAATTTGCTTTTTTCAAACCTTTCTTTTTCCACTCTTAATTAAATTTAGATTACCAATTTGGGTTTTTTTTTTTTTTTATAAAACTACATAAAATTTTTTTTAATATACGTATTAGGTTGTTTTTTGAAAATAATCGTGAAAAATGCCACTTTAAATTAATACAAGTGAAAAAATATAAAGTTACAAAAATAAGACACTTTTTTTTATTCATTGTTTATCTTTTATTGTCTTTATTTACTTTTATTTATTATTTGTCTACAATTCATTTCTCTTTGTGATTTCTACACTTTGATTAATATCGGTTTAAGACTTGTTTAGCAGCTATTTTGTAAATTGTTGTTTTCTATACATTATACTTTGTTTATTATTTGCTTAAAGTGGAACATATTTAGTGGTTAAATCAAATTAAGATGGATTCCTATAATTAATGTTAGTATTGATCTTCATTTTAAAAGCTTAAGGCACTTGGCAATAAATGAGGCATGTAAATATCTAAACATGAAGGTATGAGTCATATTGGGACCTAACCCACGCATTTTAGAAATTTCTCACTATCAAATTTCTTTATTTTATTCCTTAACAACGTGCCTATGCAAAATTAAGGATAATCCATATCCATTCCTGACGTAAAATTATATTATATTTTAATTAATTAGTATCATTTTCATGTCTACAAAGACCAATCCTACAGGTCACTCTCCTCACAACAATACATGATTCATTAAAGTAACATGTACCGTTTGAATAGTATATAAATATTTTTTGTTCTAGTAAATGGAATAAAATAGAAAGTAAAAAAGGGAGAAATTAAATGATATTTGAGAAAGAAAGAAAGAAAAAAAAAAAAAAAACTCTAGAAATGATAAATGCAAAAACAATGGGCTGGGCGGGGTACATATATGACATGGTTGATGAGCTTTATAATCAGCCCAAATTAGGGCCCAAAATTCCGAATTTCAAAAATCAAAAGGTAAACAGCTAACCGACATTAACGTTTTCTCAATTGTTCACACGAGTCTCGTTAGTTTACACAACACACTTTGTTATGGCTTACAAAAGGAGTGCATGCAATATATGCTTATAGTATAGGGTCTTATTAAGTCTATTAGTAATTTGAGGGGTTTTATAAAAAACAATCAATAATAGTATCTGGGTTATGGATGTGTTTGGTCTAATTAGTCTATGATATTAATATTTTGTTACTTTATTTTATAAATATAATAATGTAATTCGATTCAAAATTTCAAAAATATTATGTCTAAAATAACTGAATATTCTTAAATAATTAAATAAAATTTCCAAGTATATAGCTGGCACAGAAGCTTGTATTTGGATTGCTATTAATATATTATTTATAATTTTTTTTTAAAAAAAAAAGCAGCAAATGCGCGGACACGTCAATGTAATAGCAGTTCGATAGAGCGAGTGAGTCGGCTTGGACAAACGCGAGCGAGTGGGCCGACCACGCCTAACATTCACAGTTAGCATTTTGCAATCACACTTTCTTTCCAATTGGAATCATATAGTAATAACTTTTACCAAATATTGCAGCAGTAGCAGATTGCTGGAATCTTAATGTTCCCATTTCCCTTTTTCCTTTGCAAAATTCCATTCCTTCTTTCATCAAATTTTTCGCTCATTATTATTCCCTTTTTAGTTAAGCAAAAGTCTCTGTTTTTACGCACAAATCTCAAAATCCTCTTCTCTTCTCTTCTGGGTAAGTCTTTTTTCGAAGATTTTTTCCTTGTCATCATTAATTTCTCTGTTTTAGTCCAGTTTTTATCTGGGTTTTTGTTTTTCTGTATTCAATTCTGCAGTACATAGTTCAAAGATTTCACCTTTACCTCTTTTGTATTGCTCTTGCTCTTATTTGCTTTCTCTGCTTACTTTACTAACTGCATACTCATGCAATTTAAACTGTATTTTTTTTTTCAAATATTTCCATTGCTGCATATGTGATCTGGGTTTGGTTTCTTCTGATATAAATTTAGTTCTAAAGATTGATATATACTTCGTTTTTTTTCTCCATACAAGAACATGTTTTTACGGTAGTCTGACTCTGGCTTAACAAAGAACTTATTAGACAGGGTTCATTAACTTTTTTCTAATTTCATGGCTTTCTGGAGGCAATGTGGGCAAAATTGAAGCTAAAACTTTTCTTATTGAAGTTGTTTTGTGTCTGTTAAGTGTTGCAGCAGTGGCAATTAAATAATGCAATTGTATCATCACCCATACTCTCTAGACAGTCAGAAGGTGAGACTTGCTTTAGAAGAGAAGAATGTTGATTACACATCACACCATGTCAATCCAATTACAGGGAAAAATATGGATTCTTCATTCTTTAGAAAAAACCCCACAGCGAAGCTCCCCGTTTTCCAGAATGGTGGCCATGTCATTTTCAACACCATTGAGATTATCCAGTACTCTTCCTTCTATTCATGTTGTTGTTGTTATTAGATTTACATAATTGTCCATTTATGTGAGAATCTTCATTTGCAGGTACATAGAAAGAATTGCAGTAGTTTCAGCAGGTGCTGATGAAGCTTCTTTCAGTAGCAGAGAAGTTGTCGAATGGATGCACAAAATACAAGAATGGAATCCCAAGTTCTTCACCCTTCATCACATTCCCCAGAAATATCGTCTCACTGTTTCCAAATTCTTAAGACGAGTTGTGATTGCTCGAATGGCAGAATCCCCTGATCTTGCAAGTGCCTACCACCGTAAGCTGAAAGAGGCGTATGAAACAGAAGAAAAGCTGAAAACCCCAGAAGTTATAAAGAGGAGTAAAGAACATCTTGTTAGGATTCTTGATGAAGTTGAAACCAAGTTGAATGAGACAACATATGTAGGCGGGGAGGAGTTCTCTATGGCAGATGCAATGCTGATCCCGGTTCTGGCTCGTCTGGTACTCTTGAACTTGGAAAATGAATATATAAGTAGCAGGCCAAATGTTGCCGAGTACTGGATTTTGGTGCAGCAGAGACCAAGTTACAGAAAAGTAATTGGTAAGTATTTCAATGGCTGGAGAAGATACAAGACGCTTGCAAGAACTTGGTGTTATGTTCGAGTTCGGAGCTTGTTGAGAAAATACTGACTGATGAAACACAGATTCAGGAAGACAATGCAATGATGCAAATAAGCAAGATTTTTGTACAAATATTCTCTTTTTTTTTTTTTTTTTTTTTCTGTTGGGGGGTTCAAATTTTTGTTGGTTTAGACTAGTGAGCACTGAGCAGCATTTCAACTGGGAACCAGCTTCGAGCTATGGAGTCTCTTTGTCAATAATAAAATTATACAAATAGTTCAAACTGAACTATTGGTTCATTTACAATGAATCCCTTTATTACATAAAATGTTTCATACTTGAGAATCAAATATGCAAAGCAACATACAGCATTGCAGTTTTGTTTGATCGCTGTACATAATTAAAATCTGAAGTGATAATAAACCCATTAGATACGATCTAGATGTACAGAATCTATATTAATTTTAAATTAAGGTTTATATGGAGAGAACCAGATTCTCAAAAAATGAAAGAAAAAAAGAGAAACGTTTCTGTCCATTTCTATGCCAGGAGTGTACAAAAAAGAAATAAAGAAAGCCAATAAGCGAGTAAAGCTTGTAACAATCCAGTTACAAACAGAACACAACAAAGACAATTGAAACAAAATCTTCTTTTTTACTAGACTGGAGAAGATACTTTCGAAGGAATTAATGTTTTATTTCATTAATTTGAGAAAATGATTACATAAAAGAAATGCCTACCTCTCTGAGGGGTGAACAGATTCATTGATTACTATTGAAGGGAGCAAATGGCAAGAACAGTGTTTTTGCTCTCAGCTGTAGTCACGAGGACCCAAGTATATGGACTGAAAATCAGAAATTGAATGAATTTTCCATTGAATCTAAAACCCTGGAAAAAAGAAGAAAGAATTGAGAATACATCAAAATATATAAAACTCCAGCAGCTCTTCAGAGATTTTCCTGAAATCAATTGCTCATTTAGGTACTGTTTTGCTGATTAATGCAATTTCCAGGTTTCTCCACTCTACCGCTCAAATCCTGTGAACAATATGTACTCTCTTTTACATTCGTATCCAAGTGTCCCGACCCATCATCCCTATCTTGTATCCATTGGGGTATCCACAGGGGCATAGCTTTATTCCACTTTTGCTGCCTGAAGTACCTCTTTCCCAGGTCATGTGAGGATTCCTTGGCTCGTTTAAATGCTTGTTGGGCATTTTCACCAGGAAGGTCCACATCTGGTTGGTTAACACCAGTTGTGCTCGGACTGTTCTCATTGGCAAGATCATGTCTGTCTTGTTGGTCTTCCTCAGTAGCACCATTTACCAGCATAGAGCTAACAGCTGAAGATGGAGTTTCTTTCTTATGTTGAGGAAATGGAGGAAGTGGGGGAAAAGGATGGAAAGGCATGCCTGGAGCAACAGCCCAGCCAGTGCCATCCTGAGGTGACCCATATTGCTGCACAATAGGAAATGGAATTCCATACGATACAGACATGCGCGAATTGAATTTTTTTTGTGGATGTGCAACTGCCACATCAACTGGAGACAATAAACGGCCATTTTCTTTTATTTCACTTGATGAAGCAAATGGTGAGATCAGATTCTGGTTAAGGGATGAGAATCCAGGTGGAATATCAATTTGGATACTCTGCCTTTTATCATCAGCACAACTGGCTTCATCCAGTTGAGAATAATTGAGAGCACAATGAGGGCAATGAGTATTCTCTCTGCTTCTTTTTTCTATGTTATCTAAGACCCCTTCACTCGTGTCACTCCGTGAGTGACTTTCAGACTGTTGTAGCAACCCAGAATGAATCATCTGTTCATCACATGGGAAAGATCTTAATGATGGTTTTTCCTCAGCTGGTTGATCCCAGCGACTCTTACGCTTGCGAGTTTTCGTAACACTGGAAACACCAGAAGGAGAACATCCATCACGCACAGCAGAGTCCATGGAAGACGCTGTTGCCAGCTTTGACTGGGCAGTACAATCTGTAGCTTCGGTAGGTCTTACAGTAAGATCTTGGGAATGATTCACTGGAACTGCAACCCTATTGCTCATTGAACCTCTGAGAAACTCCACCCTCCCATTATCTCTATCCTCATGTCTATATTTTCTGCCATGAGGAATCCACTTGTTTCGGAAATTCCGTGCAATTTGGTGAACCTGCATTGAGTCACAATTACAAACTTGTGAGACCTAGAATTCTCCAACCCCCAAAGATCATATATAAATATATAGCAGAAATGTGGTTTACCGTTCAGTCTAAAATAGATACTGAAGTATTAATATTTTTCATTATCAGCCTTTTAATAGAATGGGAAATATTCTCTGAACTCTAGGAATTAGAAAAGGTCAAGTAATCAAATTTCAAGACAGATTCTCATGTGAAATATAGATCTCTTCAGTGACTTCATAAGAGAGCAAAATTCGAGACAAATGCGCAAGGAGAGAGTTTGAAAGAATACCTGTTTGTCATCATGCTCCGTCAGTACTAACATTGACTCCCTAAAGCTGAAAATTCAAAATAAACCTTCTCAGGAACATGAATCAACATCTTCAAGTTGAGCAATAGACAGGAAAAATTTGATTAAATAAACGTTTGACAGAAAATGAGCAGCCTTGAAAAATGGGAAGAGAATGAGAAAACTAGTTACACAATAGTGATTTCTTTTTCATAAAAGTTGCTTCTATAACTACATTTTCTTAATCAAAATTTAATGCATTAATTTTTCTCTAAAAGACAATTCCTTCTCGTGTAAAAGTTTCATGCATTCTACTCCCATGTTTAAAGGTGGCTCCACTTTTCAACATCTAAGTGTGGCTATAAAGGTGAAAATTGTATGACAAGCTCATAAAGTAAAAACATTCTAATGCTTCTATTTCCACCCAGATCAAGGTCAATCAAATTTTTGTTTGGATCATGACATGTGCATATTACACTGTTGCTTTTCGATAAAAAAGAAATCTAGTCAGTTCACGAATTTACATCCCAGCCTAAAAATAGGACCATACTACATAGGATCTTAAGTGTGCCAGAGCCCCTCAAAATTGCTTAGAGTCAGACCAGAAACTTCCATTTGGAAAAGAAGGTCCGGTGTTGGAGGAGTAACACTATATATCAGTCTATAACCTCATCGGAGAAAAAAAAAGAAGGTGCTTTCAAGTTTAACAACAAAGAGGCAAATTTACTTATGTGAACCAGACATTATTCTAACCTCTCCATTCCACGGCATGGAGGACCTCCATTAATATGTTCTTGTGTAAGTATCTCCCTAGAAGCCAAATACTCCAACACCTGCAGAATATCAGTTAGTAACTCACTCTTACCAAATACCTGAAAGTTTCTTAGGAGTTACAAGTCTTATACAATTGGTAAAGTATTCCAACATCTGCAGACAAATCAGCAAGTATCTCCCTCTTACCGAACATCTGAAAACTCGCTTATAAATTCAATACAATGGTTCTGGAGACATAAATTAAACCATGTGAATTATCTTCGGTAAGAGAAAGAAATTTGCGTGTGTTTTTTTTTGCCTCCTACTTAAAAGTGAGAGCAAAAGAGAAGTCACAAGATTGTACTATTAGGCAAACAATTTTGAATCAAAACTAACCCTCATTGATGGACTATAACAGCTAAACCATGAAGGAAAAATTTAAATACTGAAGGAAAACTAGGAAAGTGAGAACATTGATCAATATCGGTGTACTTTTTTCATGCAAAATAATTGCACTATCGCATATTTTCGAGAGCATTGGCATTTAAAATTATAATTAGTGCATATTTCAGTTTCAAATATTAAAATCTAATTTGAAACATAGAAAACAACGTCATGTTTCTATGTATTGTTGGGTTTCAGTATGTTCACCTTCAGAAGCTTTCGGAGAATTGGGATCTTTTTAAAGTCACATCGGTACTGCTTGATCATGTTGTGGAGCATTCGCAAACCTAAAAATGGTGTTTAGTTAGCCGGCAACATTTTATTCTTGGTGCAAATGATTATGAAAATGCAACTGAAATGATGTTACTCATTACAAAGCAGAATTTTTATATGGAACAGGAGAAGGAACCATACCATTTTTGTTAATTATATCAATCAACACAACTTTTGATTTGGTTTTAAGAAGTGCATCAAGAATCATTGATAGATCTCGGTTGCTGCAACATAAATAAAGCTAAATTTTTAAACAAACCCCTCACAACAAGCAAAATTACCCAAATTGGGATCATGGTGTAAGACATTAAAAGACATGAGATAAACAAAAATACCTCTGAATTGCTTCACCATTTCCACTTGCACCAGATGCTGCAGTAAGAAGCAGCAGCTTCAAATAAACTTTAGGGGCATCCTGCCAGAAAATACATACAAATAAGAACTCCATAAATACAGAAAATATTTGGATGGTAAAAAGAATTGAAGACTTCAGTTCAGAATCAATAAACTAAGTATGAAAACTACATTTGGGAATACACAAGCACATTTCAAATTAGGAACTACAGAGCTTTCTACACAAAATGACAAGTGCAAGGCTTGATTATATAAACATTGAAATGCACGGACACACTATTCTAACAGCAAATTCAAACTGAAGAAAAGAGGAAAAATCTAATTGTGAAGACAACATAAAAAAGATAACATTTAAGGCTGTCCTGTTATTTTCAAGCTACCAAGAAAATACATCTGATGAACAGCCAAAATAATAAATACAGAACAAATTTCGATAAGTTGCTTACTTTTCTTTTGCTTATCCCACCATCAGCATCCAATAACTCATTAAGTTTCTCCTCAACTATAAGCATAAAAATGCATTAGTCATTGTAAATTGCATATACAATGGTCAATTTGCTAATACAAGTAAAAAGGGTTCCTACCTGCCTCAAATCGACCGTTAGAAGTACCACCAGCAGATCTTTTGTGTTTTACAGAGAACACATGAGATTTGCTGGGCAACATCTGAACTTTGTTAGCAACCACAGAATTAGTAAATTTTCCTTTCTTACCAGAACCAGAATCACGTGAAGTTTTAATCAGAAAACGTGATTTCACAAAAACCCGTTTTTCTTCTGCTGTACCAGACTTGGACTTCTTGTTAGAAGCAATGCCATCATCAGGTGATAATTTGTTCAGCATTGTAGTTGCACAAGTCTCCCCCCTCTCTTCCTTGGATATTTCTTGCTTAACAGCAGATTCAGATTTACAGGTCATATCATCTGCTTCAGCAGAAACTTCTACTGAATGACTAATATTTCCCTTTAAATCATCCATCTCCACTGGGGTGCTTGGTTTTGAAATGGCAGAAACAGAAAGGCTCACGGTGTCCTCAATTTCAGAGCCAACCTCAAGTTTCCCAGCAGCAGCTGTAGAATTATCCACCTTATTTCTATCTTTAGATTTAGCCTCTGCAACTTGCACTTCAACACCATTAGAGGAACTGATTCTGGGTATTCTACCCTTTAAACCATCTCGTGTTACACCATCATCAAGCATCACAGGTTCAGGAAATTCTTCATCTGAATCAACTTGATCAATTACCTCACTGCTAGTTGGATCACCACCAATATAACCTCTACATTGAGGTGAACCACAGTAACATCTTTTTGCAGCAGCCCCAACTACTCTTACATAGTTGTAATCAAATGTCACCTCTTCGCCCTGAACAAAAGCCATGCTTATAAAAAGTCCAAATGATGATATTGGATGCATACGAAATTTAAAAACAGCCCCAATGGAAACACTGGGAATGCTTTTGGAAAATTGGAATTCCAGCATGGAGATCCAAGGTTAAAATCATATTGGGGTTACAGGAAGGATGTTTATGGAACAAGGGACAGCTGCACATGTGAGAATGCCAAAGGCCAATTCATTTCCCTAATTACTGAAGAGAAAGAGAGACAGAGGAGCAAACATAATCAGAGACCGCAAACAAGCATATTTTCTGAGAAAGCCACAAGGTAGGATTGACACTTTGATGCTTACAAATATCCTTAAGGCTATTCAATGCAAACTTTTCAATGCAGGCTGCCTGTTTAGTTCACAAAAAGTGCATCCTAAATATTTACTATCAGATTAATCCATTCAAACAAGCATCCTATCTGCTGAAGAACAACAAATTTATTTGTGATAAAAAACATTTCTTACGCATTATGTGATCCCGCAATAAAAAAATATGCTATTTAGATATTTGTTCAAACACTCCAGAGCAGAAATTAATCAACACTTATCTTTTTATTTGAGCAATTAATACAACATAGTGATAGGGCTGCTTACACAACCCGGTTTCAGTCAGTTAGAAGAAAAAGAGCCCTAATCCAGCTATGTTAAAATCTCAATTAATAATTACCCGGTTAAGAAGCAAAAACAAAATACATCCTGTTTGACTTATCCTATGAAATTTAGCTATCTATTCACTTCCAACACTTCTCTTGTAAAAACTTATGAAACATGAAAGTGGTAATAGCTAATCACAAATCAGTCCAACTAAACATACAGACCACCAAGGAAACATGAAAAACAGAAAAATAAGCAATATACAAAATGTGTAGTTCTAGTCATTGAGGCTTCTGCAAACAAGACAATGATTCAAGGATGGAAAGACTTAAATCGGTAACTCCCTTGGATCAGATACTCAAATTTTCATATTACTATGAGACTTTGTTCGATACTCAAGTGCTAGACTCGTAACTAATTAAATTTCTAGTAGACATTCAGCTCCAAATGAGTTCAACATAATAAAATTTTCAGGATGCATTGCAAATACAGTCAATAATATAAAATATGAACATACCTTCTTAATATCCCTTAGTGCGAATAGTCCAATACAAATCTCTCCATTTACCACCCACTGTTCAGAAAAATTAACAGTGAGCAAGTTTTTAAATAAAGAAATTGTAGACACAAAAAAATTATATGATAACTAAAGGTCAAACAACAGAACATACAATAATCCTGCATGAAATGTGGACCATTAACATAATTTGTCTTCTCCTAATTATTTGTTAAAAGAAGCATTTAAAAGAAAATAACAGGAGGAATATTTAATATTATATGACTATATTTTTAGATAGACAAAATTGTCAATAAAGAAAAGAATGTTAGGAACAAAATAAAATATAAGCAAGAAGAAGCACAAAAAAGGAGAGAGAATCAACACGTGGAAATAAATATGTGTTTTGAAGCTTGACAATGCACTAGAACACACGAACAAAATACCGAGCATATGTGGCAAATAATCACCTTCTCAGTGCGACAGTTAGGATCACAACTATGGTTAATGAACCGCCCCAAGTTTCCTTTTACACAAGCATCTATTACCTGAAATGAACACCACAGATCATAGGAGAAAAAAAAAAGAAATTGACTATGACAATAATTAGATTAGAGATCCTCCTCCCATTGCATAAAATGACGCCGCTACTTTGAAAGATCAAAATTTGTGATGCCACAAAAAATTAGGCCAAACTTTTCCTTTTCATCCAACATCAACTTATCAAATTTGTTTCTCCTCCAATCCACTAACATATCAGTCATCACTATTCCTAAAAACAAATTGACTGGAAAAGGAATTAGATCACAGTGGAGCAGATACAAACCTCACTGCCATTCAGTGTCATAAAGTAGAAATGCTTATGTCCCTTAGAAGCATACTCTCTCTGCCGTGCCTCATAAGTATGCATATCCAACACCTGTTTGATCATAAAATTAGCAATCTTGAACAATTAGATATGAAAAACGATCTGCTGGGCCTCATAAGTATGCTTATATAGCATTTGAATGACCATAAAATTAGCAATCTTAAACAATTAAGGTTGGCACATGCACATGCTCAGATATGCATCACATGAAATGCACAGAAAATGAGACAAGTGACAGACTGCACTTAACTACCCTAAAATAATAGTTAAATCCATAAGAGCTCATATTTTAGTACCCTGGATAACATTCTATCAACATGTAGCGGGTTTTTTCTTTCCCTATAAGTGATTGGCACAAATGCAAAATGCCAAACAAGGGCATGGAGTAGAGTAGTTTTATGTTGTCAAAGAAGTTTTAACAATGATCTTGCCAAATCACATTCATTACAAGCAATAAGCAAGATATTAATTGATAAGCTGCAAGTGTCTATCAATTAGGCTCAATGAGTTTCATCGAAATAGAATAAAGAAACTTAAAAGTACCTCTCCAACATATTCAATAAGAAATTGCCCTGTAGAAATATCTTCTTCCAATTGCAGGCCAAAACCTTTCTTCCCACATCTTGTCCACTCCATTTTGGCATAATTGCGTTTTTGGAACTGCAAATAGATATTTGGACTAAACTGTGATCTTCATGCTCAAAACCAATTAAATTAAGTCAAACATAAGTCTTCAGTGTCTGAAAAAACAACTGCTTTACCTGTTGATTTGAACACTTGTCCCTGCACGGACAGGTGCCCTGAACACACTCAATGTTAAGCATTCGATTCAAGCACTCATCTCCACAACCTAACCCACCATGTTCAGGTAATTTGCAGTGGCAAACCATTATCTGCTTAAAACATATAAATAAATTGAAGTTTGAAAATATAAAACAAATAACATTTTTAAAAAGTTTATCTACAAGTGAAGAAGAAACCAAGCCAACTATAGCCCTGTCCTCATTACCACCATTTAATAAAATGATTGAATTCATCATAATTCATAATTCTACTAAAGGCACAATCAGAACCGGAAATGAAATTGAGTCAAGTTCATACCTCATCAATAGTCTGTTTCTTCCGATTACGATGTAAAAATTGATTAGTAGAAATACGGGTAAATTCATGCTCCTTGGAAACTGAAAATGCATTAAAAAGTCATAACTAATTGCAGAGAAAGCTTAAAACCCTTAAGATTCAATTCTCAAAGCATCAAGTTAGTATCCTATGTCTTGCTGTTCTGTTAGGACTAGAAAATATACATACCTATTGTGCGTTTAGATTCTAATCCCTTATTCTTTGTAGGGACATCATAAGCATCTTCATCAGCATCTGACAAGCCCAACTCTGCATTAATTTCTGCATTTGACTTCTCCTGAGTGATAGAACAATCAGCAAAGGCTTTATCCATGTTCTCCTTGCAGATCCTTCAAAAAAAAAAATAATAATAATAAATGAATAAAGAAGATACAAAAAAAACTTGGGATGTCTTAGAAGAAGAGTTGTGGAGAACAGAAGGAAGTGTGTAAAGGATAGAGATGAGCCTTTTTTAGTGTGCAAGCATAGATGAACCAAAGACTACATATAAATTAGACAGCCCAATAAATTAACTTTATTGACTGGGGGGCAGCTCCATCCACCCCTTAAATTAAAACCCTTGCCACTGTATGTTTAATTTTTCAATAGCATTTACCATTAGCAGCCATCAGGTCTGCTAATGCTTTACTGTTGCAGGCTTGTCATTGTTGCTAGGGTTGCAAAGAGAAATTGAAAACATATTTGCAAATGTGGGTATTGGTAATGCCACAAATAGAATTGGTGCCACATTTCGATGTGAACTTGCTAAGGAATCATTGTATTTTTTAGCTTTTTCTTAACCCCCAAATTAACAATGAATTTTATTAAATTTGTCAAAGGCCAGCAAGAAGAGGCTATAGATGTTCGAAAACTAAAAGCTAATAGCAAATAACCCCAAAAAAGCTAAAATAAAACCCATCACTAGGAAGGCCTAAACAAACTGTTAAAGAGAAAATCAATGTGCAGCATGGTTAGAAGCATTGTTAAATATTAAATTTTATTGATTCAGACACAAACAAAGAAGAATTTTACATCACATGATATCTAAGTGAACTAGAATAGACAAAAGTGTATGCTAATGTGAGACACCCAGTAATCAATTCCTGAAAGCAAAGGATATCTAATTTAATCACATCAATTCAAGAGAATGTAAATAGAAAGGTAAGGAAATGCCAAGTAAAAGTTTAATCCAACCCAAATTAACAGATCTGTACTTATAAAGTTTTTGCAAATTATATAACCTAATAAATGAAAAAGGGTATAAGCCAAACGAAATGTCAAAAACAAAGTGACATGATTGATTACAATGAGATGAGAAGTTTAGTGGAAATACCATTTGCAATTGGATTGACCAATTGCATCTACAAGTGCAACAGGAATACGACGCCATTTATGACAATCATCACAACGAACCCAAGCATTGTCTACAGGTAGCTGCTGCTGCCCCGCATCATTTGATGCCATGTCCAAATTTGTTACATCAACAGATGCAATGCGGTCAGCAGGATTGTTTTTATCAACATCAGCAATACAATTTCCTGCAGCAACAATAAACATGAAACAGCAGTGTCACTTGACTTTTCATGCAAGAAACATCTATCCAAGGGACAAAAGGAAGAAAACAAAAAATGGATATAAAACTAAGTAATTAAATTTGAAACTTGCAAGAGAAATAATATAGTACCTGTTTCTGGATTATCTTCTAATTTGCAAATAACTTGATCAAAGTCATTATTCTCTTTGGATTGGTCTTTATCAACTGACATCTGTTCATTTTCTCTCTGTCTGCGACTATTGCCACTCTTGCTCCTTGATTTGTCAGATGCCTTGGATCTTCTCTTGATTGATCCTTTAGGTTTTTTTGGAATTTGAGACCCCTTGGATTTAGATTTAGTTAAAGAAAGCAGATTATCTGAATTTGGTGATTCTGACAACTTAACCGCGAAATCTACCCCAGATTCTGCTAGCAAATCCTCCTCAGAGACTCCAAGCTCAGCCTTTCCAATCGAATGTAACTGTTCCTCAGAAGATTCCTTATGGCATGAAGAGTTTCTAACAGTTGCACTAACAGGTGAAATAAGAATCTGACTAGGGAGGAATCCATCATCTTTTCCCTGCCTGCCACCATGCTTCTTTGTTGTTTTCACGCTGTTCATGCCAGCCATACCAGGAGATGCATCTACTGCAGAACTGTCATTGGCATGGATGCGTGTATCTTTCTTCTTTCCTTTCTTACTACTATTAAAAACTCCAGTAGCAACAAGAGTTTTAGAAGAAGTCAAAAAAGCATCATGGAGATCATCTTGACATGTTGCATTGACTTGGCTTTCGGGAACTAAGTTGATAACTTCTGAGTCTGGTGAAGTTCCAGGATCAGCATACCTCTTGCCAGTTGCCTCTCCCAGCGTATCAACATCTGCATGGGAAGGAACTCCAAGATACTCTGCTACAGCATCCACAGCTGATTTCAGGCGAATGACAGTACCCTCAAAGTCCTTGTCTTGTACATGTAAATCTGAAATAGAGGCATTGGGATATACTTTTTTCCCAATCTTATCTTCAACACCATCAACAAAATTAGGGAGTTCAAAACTGGATCCCGGATAAGTTTCATTCTGAATTCCACTGACCAGAATATCTGATGCCGAGGTACCGGTTACTTTTGGGACCACCGGGCTCTGTATATTTTGACCAACTTCTTTTCTAACGATAACTTTCAAGCGAATATTACCAGTTGAAGAATGTTTATTTCCAACAGAACGTTGGGTGCTCCCACTGGCCTGACCCTTATTCCTCTTTCCATCCCGTTGAACAACTTTTATTTTTCTTGGTCCATGGCTCTGAATTGCATTGAGCCCCAATCCATTACTCAGAACAAACAAATGAGTGATATTCCCTAATAATCCCCACTTAGAAGTACGAGCTGGTTTGGACAAACAGCTTCTCTTCCTTCTTTCAGCCTTGAAGATCTGCAATTCTTGCAGTTTAGCTTTGTTCCTGCATTTCTTTGCAGCTCTTCTTGTCTGAGCTTTTTTACTGGATTTACGTATATGAATGCTCCTCCGTGAAGACAGTGAGCCAATGTCTAGACATGTGGTGTTGGATGAACAACTTCCAGCAACGCTCTTCCCTTCATTACCAATCTGTTCACAACAGTCAACAGCACTGCCAGAATAGATAGCAGGAAAGACCTCTTTCCCAAAGTGTAGGCATGACAGTCCACTGTTGGGAGTTATTTGAGGTGAACCATCCTTCAGATCATAGGCATCTCCTTCAACACAACATGTCTTGCCAGGTCTCTCAAACTTAATTTCAGTAGTAACATCACTTTCCTCTTCCAAAATACCTGGCATACCTACCATAAAATGCTCATACTCACTTCTCTCACTCCTTTGCTCGTTAGGACAGTTGCCTGGTGAATCAGCAATAGCTAAATTTTCCAAGGTCCTCTGACAAGACAATGAAGGGTATACCTGGATGCATTCATCTGCATCACTATTGTTCAAAATAGCTGTAGGAACTGTTTCTGCACTGAGATGGTTAGCAACGATGTCATTTTTTTTATCATCCTGCATTTCATAAGTACTCCTTAGAGAACCAATAATTGATGAGTGTTTTGGTGTAGCGATGCCATCCAGTGATTTCTGAGCGCATATATCAGATTCCCCCACAGCTACAGCATCAATTTTCCCCTGAGCAGCACTTTCAAAGGCTACACTGTCAGAAGTCTTAATCTCCAGGTCATTTTGTTGGCAACCGTCTCTCAGGAAACCAGGCGAAGAAGCAGATTCCGCAAGCATTTCATCATTACATCTTACCCTGATTGAAAGACTATTTTTCTTTTCCATAACTCCTCCATCAGAAGGCAGTTTAACAGACTCATCATCCTTATCCTCTTCCTGCATAACACTTTTTTCTAGGGAACTAACCTCAGGCATCAATTCTGAGGACCTATCAAAGTCTTGAGAAGAGGGCAACTGATTATGACAAGCTGACTCTGTCACAGGTGAAACAATGATATTCTCTTTCACAAACTTCGTAAACTCTTCTGCAGAAAGACCGTCGACAATTTGTTCATTCTTCTGGTTGCCCTGCTCAGAATAATTACTCAAATGATCTATTTGGCTGCAATCAACAGAATCTCCCCAAGCCAAACCAGCAGGTTTATTTTCCACAATGACCGTACCCTTATCCAAAATAGCACGAGTGTCTGGCTTGTTCTGTTCTACCCGAATTCTAGGTAAAGCATCCACTGCTCTTGATTCTGCAGCCATCTCACTGTCAAACGAAGGCATGATTTGGTCACAAGTGTCACTGTTTTTTGTGTTTAAACTATCAGTTTTCTCTTCCATGTCCCTTTGAACATTCCAGTCATTTTCCTGTTCATCCTGTTGGTTGCAATTTGTGATGAAACCGCACTCAGGTACCAATTCTATTGACTTTTCACAATCATCCAACGTATTTGTGGATATGTTGTTTTCACTACAAGACCCTTCTTTTCCCACATAAGTTCCATCAGGTAACACACTATTACAATCATCACTTCCATTCTTCCTCTTGTTCCTGCATTCAACCTCTCCAACCAACCCAATCAGCCCATCTGCAGATTCAGCATTCCTTGAATCACTAGAGCTAACAGAAGCAACACTATCACTTTCTGCTAGCTCTAAACACTCATCTAGATAACCAATGGGTCCCACATTATGGTCCATTGCAATACCCCGAGCCTCTAACTCAGAAACAGAATTTTTTATTGCACATAAATGCTGCTGAACATCAGCTTGTTGCAAAGGTTCATGGACCTCAAGTGAGTTATCACATGAACCCATCTAAGTTCAATCAATTTTATTAACAAATTAACACATTACCCATCAACAAAACATCCTCAAAATCACCAATACTCTCCAGTAAATTGCATTACAACCCAAACCCAAAGCAATGCCTAAACCCAAACGTCCTCCAATCAATAAAACCCTAGCCTCTAAGTTTGACTCACCTCACCTCCAAGAGGAAAACGACGAAACAGTACTCCGGTCAACAGCTGCCAAATACAAAATTAAAGAAGAAGAATATGAAACAAAAATAGAACCCTAAAATCCACCCTCTCTGCAAAAGCAAAAACCCTATCTTAGAATTCGCAGGAAAACGAGATCAAACGAACCAACACTTGAAAAAATACAGATATCAACGCACATTGAACACCAAAAATTACAAAAGAAAAAAATATCAAAATCAAAAAAAGGATATAATAACATGAAGAAATAAGCAAATACCTGTGCAGAGGAATAGAATTTTATGGCCGTTTCCGTTTGAGAAGAGTTTGTTTATTTCATTATCCCTTTTTTTTTTAGTTTCCTTTCTACCAAACAGTTCCTTGGAATTTTTTCCCCTTTTTTCGTTTGCTGTGTTAAATATAAATATAAGTATTTAATTAAAATTATTTATGTAGAAACAAATATAACTACAGAAAGAGAATGAAAAGCAATTGCTTAATTGGTTTCGTACAAAGAGAGAGAGTGCTTTTTTATGGTGCGATTACTGATTTATTGGTAAGAAAGAAACCGTCTTCACCTTCACCTCCTCCGGCTAGGTTTAGAGAACCGCGTTGCCACCTGTCTCGGTTGAGGGCAATTATGTCATTGTGAATTTTGCATTTAATTTAGTGCCTGCAAAAGATTTTAATTCGATAATTAATTTCTTAAAGTCTGTTTTTGACGTAGTATTGAGAATATTATTGGAAGTGATTAGAGAATAATTAATTTATTGATTGAAAAGAAAAGAATAATTAAGTGTTCACATACATGAGATATGTCAATAGGTCGTTGTTTGGCGCTAATAAGTTAGGTTATTTTCCGGTATTGCCCCTATTTGACAATGTCAAGACGGAAGGGTACTTTCATGAAAAAAAAAATATCCTGGATGAACTATAACGGGTACTTTTCATGAAATTTAATATCCAAAAGAGGGGTAAATTGGTAAAAAAAAATTAATAGGGGTGAGTAAAAATTAATGTATGTTAAAAAAATTAAAAATTAAGGGAAATTACGAACCTGTCCGAACCAAAACCATGCATAGATATGTAAATTATGGTTTGTAATTTGGTTTGCGATTTCATATAATTCCATCAAACCCATTGAAATATGGCAATCAAGTAATTTTTTTTTACATAACGTGTGTATTTTTTAGTATAAGCAAAGACTAAATAAAATGAAAAAATAAAATTAATTCTTAAAAGATGAATTTTAGTAAGATGGGAGAGGATGAATTAAGGATTTGAATAATTTATTTTTTATTTATTTTAATAATTGTCGGCATTCCACCATTCTGTGACTTCGTCGGCATTTTGTCTGAAACTCTCGCGGCGGCGTTCAACTGGTTCCTTCAGTCTTTATTGAGTTGTTTATTCTTTCACCACAGTTCTTATGATCAAAGCAGCATATAGAGATGAAGAATAATTTGCAGAGAATGGATTGTTAATGTTGCTACAGAAAATGGTTTTTTAAAATATTAATAATTGAGAAGAGAGTTAGCGGAAAAAAACAACCAGAATCGTGGTTTTTGAGGTTTTCGGATAGAATAAAGGTGTTAGGATTAAAATTAAGGATAGTTTTGAATTTTTTTTATGTGCTATTTTTTTTAATTTCTAAAAAATTATGCTAATATCTATAATCAACTACTAAATATATGCTATATGGCTTCTAACTCCCCTTTTTAATATGTATAATTCATCATGTGGAAGTTATTTTTCTCTAAAAAAATGATGTGGAAATTATTTGAGCAGGCCTCTTATGTTGGGCTATGAGATCTCTTCTCCCTTATTCAGGCCCAAAAACATCTCATCTCAATTCACATAAGGAAAAAAAAAAGACACTCCTTTCCATCCCATTAACAGTATCAATCAAAGAGTGAAAAGAAACTGAATAATTAATTCTTATGGTCATTAATTAATATCTTATTATTTTGACTTTAATTGTTAAATAAAAATAACAAACAATTAATTTTAAGTTACACTACTAAATTTATTCTTTATCCACCAAAAATGTATACGTTTTTTTTTTTTAATAGCTAATAACCATTAAAATAATTAAACAAATAAATGTTATATTCAAACAATTAATTTTACCAAAATAAAAAATAATTACTGTTGAATATAAACAACTATGGCAAATAAAATTATAATAACGTCATCATATGATTTTACTTACTAATTAACAATAAAGAGTTGAAGTAAGCCAAATTCAAACGCAACACAATACATTCCAGCATCATGGATGATGGAAAGATTATTTAAGAAAGTAAACTATGAAGAGTTTCAAACATTACATAACACCATGACTATTTGCACGCACACACCATGACTATTTGCACGCACACGCACGTGCACACATACATACTAATAATAGATTACATTTTCTCATGCAAATTTGGCTGAATAGGCAAAGCAAATGGCATTTGGGAGGTATACTCTTTCACCCTATGTTGATGATATGGATTTTCCAATTCCCTTGCTTCCATTGCAATTTCTTGTTGTTGCTGTAAATGTTCATTTTTCAGACAAATTCAGTTCAGAATAGTAGGACACTTGGACTGTAGGTAGCCTTTAAATATACTAGGGACATCAAGTGTCCTAAGTGATTAGTGATTAACACTAGGTACTTATACTGCATTTCTTAATATTTGTAAAAATGTATTAATACTAGGTAAATAGCACATTCATTAGTGACTAATTGTTGTTTTTACATGTCATTTTTATAATTAATTAATGTGTTAAAATAAAATGAATCGAACATACCAGATAAATGTGTCTGAGACGCTTGTTCTCTTCCTCCAACATCTTTTCCTGCAAATTATTTGTCAGAAGTCAAACAAAACACCTTAAGGATGATCATATCATAATTCTATAACTATAAATTTATTTATTTAACAAAGGGTAATTAATTAGACATCTTAACCATACATTTGTCCTCCTAATCCTGAAATACTCAGCCTGCAATAACCAAAAAAAAAAAAGGAAAAATCACAACTTTTTCTTCAAAATTGCCTCTAAATTACATATAAAAAAACAATTAATCTAAAAAACTAGAAAAAAAAGAAAAGAAAGTAGTTTTAGCCTGTTTTTCACGAAGACTAGCCAAGCCATGTTCAAGGGTATCCTCTAGCCTCTGAAGCTCTTTGTGGTTCAAAGAACATATATCTTCCCCTTTCAAGTGCCTGCAATTATTCT
>CANUEY010609509.1:0-14961 GCA_948099555.1 Croton setiger
TTTAAAAAAAAATTATTATTTTTTTTTTTTTTTTTTTTTTTTTTTTTTTTTTTTTTTTTTTTTTTTGAGAAAACGAAACTACATTCTGAAATGGCATCAATATGAAGCATACAAAATCTAGTTATTATTCTTAAAACAAAAGTAGAGAGTTTGCATCAGAATTATCATATGGTGCTGTAGTTTCAAAACTATAAGATGTAGCAAATTAGAGTACCGGCATGAAAAGCTAACCTAACAAGCAAAGTGTATGCAATCCAAGTTCACGATTTATCCGAATCTTCTCGTAAAAGCTATCAGGTCTCCACGAATGACTAAAAAATGGTATCGAAACAGTCTCTCCATAGCGATATAATTGTAATCCACAAATCCCAATTGCATTCATAACAGATGCATTATGTACTACTTTGACATCAACCCCAAATGTCTTTGCTCGAACAACAAGATCTGAATGTGTTGTAGCTCTGCATTCCAATCCATAGAAATAAAATGTAGCAAAATAGAGTACAACTTCAAATAACTCCAGTAAAATGAAGACATAAATAGCAAACATTACAACATCAAAATCAAAAACAGAAGTAAAATTCAATAGATACAATACCCGAAAGGATCTCCAACAACAAGGAAAGCCACATCAGACACACGAGCTGCTGATAATATATCATCAGCCTTCTCTTCAACCATCTCTCTATCAGCAATAGTAATTGGCTTCCCGTACAGATTTTCCTGCAAACAAAATGAAAATTTACAAATAACAAGACACTGAAACATTCGAATTAAAAAAAGAAAAAAGAAAAAAAAAACTAGACAAGCACCAGAGTAGAAAGTCCGTCTGCGGAGAGACCAAAGGAAAGGAGAGAGGTGTAGGCTTCCATGTATAACTTGTCGCATCTTTTTATTGCCTCTAAGCCTCTTAAAGTTATGTCCTTCTCATCACCCAAACCAAGACCTATTATGTACAACATATCTTGCTGCTATCGTCTTTAACTGTTTTTCAAGAGTTCGTCCACTGTAATGTGTTGTATACTAAGCTTTTCTTCAATTTTTTAAAAGCTTTAGAAGTAAAGCTTGACCATAAGAAGGGTAAACAGGGTTTTGGAAAAGCCAAATGAGATGAGCTAATGCGGCGGGCGTACGTCGGACTACTGGATTACGCTTCACGATTAGTCGGAAACTGGTATAGGGCTGCTCAGCTGGCAGACGGTGACCGCCACGGCAATGAGTGAGAGGAAGAGGAGTAGAAATTGAAAACCGAAGCGAATTTAGGGCTTGGGTTGTTTTTGTTTTTGGAAATATTTAAAACGACGCCGTTCGTAATTGGTTTGACTCAGGTGGTCCTTTTTGGTACAAAATCCACTATTAAAATACCAAAAAAAAATGCTTGGCAATAATATTTGTCCTTTATAAGTTATTAATTTATTTTGGTTGCAACAGACAGAAGGACAACTCTGCAACAACAACAAGAACAGTAAAATCTTTAAAATTCCCTTCTCATTCTCTTTCCCTCTGAAGAAGAAAACATTCTAGCTCTTTTTTCTACTCTTTTATGACTTTGGCTCTCTCTTTATTATAGAAACTTATTTTAATTTTCATGGAAAAGAGGAAGAAGGATCACAATGTTGCTTCAGCTAAAACCCAGGAACTTCAGTCTCACTCTCATTCAGATGACTTCATGGTATGAACTATGAAACAAACCCTCGATTTCTTTCCCCTTTTCTTTTTGCTTGTGTATTTTTTTTTTTTTTTGATCGTTTTCTGTTGAAAGAGTTAACAGAATGCAATAATTGGGTTTTTGTCTTTTGCTATTAGATGTAATAAAAGGGTTCAACTAATTTGTCTCAGTTAATGTAGAATAATTCCTCTCAATTTTATGCTGGGATAGTATAGATTGTTTACTTGGAAAATTAATAAATAAGAGAAGAATGCGCTATTTCAGTACATTTGGCTAAGAAAATTAGCTTTTTACCTTTGTTCATATGATTCTATTTGTACCAATTTGTATATATGTAATGAGGTTAATCTGCTATTGAACAGAACAAGGAAGAACAGAACCAAACCAACATTGCAATAGCTACAAAGAGTATGGGAACTAGTAGTCCTTCACATGACAATGCACCTTCCCTCAATCAGCAATGCCCTTCAAATTTTCAGTGGCCGTACACGCCTTCAAATAATGTGGAACTGCCTAACTCAAGTGCAAAACCTTGTGTATCTGCTCAATCACAGCCGTCCATTGCATTCAGCCAGTGGCATCAATTGCCTCATTTTCGGCCAAATTCTGCAATCCAACAAGTCCATCCGCTACAATCAACTACTCCCTTTTTGCTACCTCAGCAAGTAAATGCTCCTACTATATACCAAGTTGGTTATGCTTATCCTGGTTTTCCAGGTAATATCACCTACTTGCAGGGGCCATCAATATCATAATTGCTTGAAAATTCGTTGGAACAATTTAATATGTCAAAATACATGATTTTTAGTTTTTGCTTATTGTTACTGTGACTACATTTCTCATTGATGTCGGCTGATTTTGATAATAATATTAAGATTGCACGCAAATAAATATTTTTAAGGGCATTTTCATCTGAACCTTATGACTCTGAACTCTGCTTCTAGGGCCTTGGGATCCATCATCTTGCTGGGGTCAAGTTCAACTCTCACAGCCTCCTGCCAATTATACTTTCCCTGCAGCATATGGCTTCTCTGTGCGACCGTCATTGGTGCCGGATTGTTCAGCATCCAATGGTCCATCATCTCAAAAGGGGGTAATTAGGCCTGCAACAAAACTTTCGCAAAAGCACCAACAACTATGGGAAGCTCAAGTATGGTTTCTCTTGTAACCTATATGCCATTTCTCTACAATATTGTTTTTCTCATTATTAATGTAATTTTATATGAATTTTTTGAGCGAAATTTCTGTTATCCCTTTTTCTCGTGGATACAGTCAGCTGAAAATGTTCAACTATGGACTGTAATTGTGCAATTGCAATCAGAAGCAGCTGATTACAAACGCCGTATAATGAAGCTTGAATCTGAAGTTTTGTCTCTCAAGCAAGCAACAGAAGAACCCACCGCTCCAGTTACAAATACTGCTGTATCTCGACAAGTGTCAAAGAGGGGGAGACCTAGGAAATCAGTTGTTTCAGCTGATGCTATACCTTCAACAGATGAATTGCCACCCCGCACTCGAGGGAGAAAACCCAGAGCGCAAATTTTTGAGAAAGTTATCCTGAACAAGGCAGAAAATAAAGTTAACTCATCTAATAAGACATCCGGCATCCAGCAAGAAGAAGAAAAGGTGTCAAAAGTGATCACAAATGATATTCCCAATAACATGGGAACTAATGGAAGCAATGTGGTGATGCCTTCATTCAACAATCAAGTCCCTCAAGAAATTTCCCAAATGCAGATGTGCAAAGTTGGTCTTAGTACTTCATTAGAAATGAAAAACAATGACAGTAAGACTAGAGAAACAAATGATGCTTTTGCAGCTTTGGCCCAGCAAGCTAAGGAAATAGACCACAGAAGTGCTTTAGCTTCCTTTTTGGGACCAAGAAACATTGGAGGTCTGGGATGGCCTTATGCAATAAGCCCTGAAGACACTGGAAGGAATATCTTGAATGCAAACTCTCAGGGCTTTTACAATAATGGTAGTGTTATCAGAGAAGAAGGGAAGCTTATTCCAGGATGGAGTTTTGCGAATGAAGAGGATGCTTCCGAGGAGATTGAAGAAGATGCTGCGATGGGATCAGCCAAGGATGAAAACAATGAGCAAATGGGAGAGGATGGTACTTCAGATGGTGAAGAAATTGTACGTTCAGAAGGTGAAAGTCTACCTCAGTTCAATAACTGGTGATTACTTTCTTAGCCTTTTATTAACAGTAGATTAAGGAGTCTTTCTGCTTATCCTTTTGTTAGTAATAACACTGACAGTAGATTGAGTTGACAAACAATTGGAAAATCTGCTCTATTGGGCTAAGTTCTCTGAACACAGGAGAGAAGTTTACCCAAAATTTTGTAGGGGAGCAGGATTTTTAAGCTATGAAAAATCTTGAACTTGCCAAGTGACTAACTTGGTCATCGTCATGTAGGTAAATTTCACCTCATTTTATGATCTCTTTATTTAATGATTTGGGATTTTTGAACAGTTTCTGAGTTGGGTATCCATGTTGATAAGAAATTGCAAATATCATCTGAATGTTTACAGCTACATATGAACAAACTACTAAACTAGTATTTTGCTTCTTTTTTTATTATTATTATTACTGAAGTGTTTCCTTTTGCTGTGAAAGCTTATTTGGTTATGGATAGCTGTATTGAATCAGTTAAACATTAATGCTATAAGAAGTTCTACGTAGACAATTTCCATATTTTGGGGATAGAATCAAGGGAAAGTGAGAACAACTAATCAAATTGCATTTTAGGACAAACTGTTGTGCTTTTCGTACTGTAATCATATTCCAGAAAGCAGGATTTAGTGAAAGGCAAGTACTTGTCTTTCTTACCAAGCAATTAAAGTTGCTATATTCAAAACAGCTTTCTCTTTTAGGCCACAGACATCCTAACTAAGTGGGTATTTGTTTACGTTGATTGATGAAGCTGAAAATTATTTTGTATCAACAATTATTTTTTAGGTTTTGATAAACATTTCAAACAATAGTTGGTAACTCTATGATATAATGATGTTAATTTCATCAGCTCCTTTTTTTATCATGAACATTTTAAATAATTAATTGTTTGTTCTTTTAGCGGCTATTTATTTTTGCAAAAGGCTTTTATTCAAGAGAGCTTTCACATATACTAGATGTATATGCACATTTATACACCGAACCAATAGGACCTACATAATAAATTTCACATATTTGAAATATAAAGTAAATATCATTTTTTTTAGTTATTGTAAATATGTGTATTTACTTTTTACATATAAATAAATATGTATATTGATCAATAGAAAATGCGTGTAAATACGTGTATTTGCTGGAAATATATGTATTTTTATTTATCATAGTGATAAATACAAAAGATAAAATCACATTTAACTAAATTTGTTTAATTTTGTTATATTAATATTACCAAAAAAGTGACCATTGTTAAGCTCACTTTAATTTATGTGTCATAGTTTAGCCCAATGAATTAGAAATGGTGACCAAATACCCTTTCCTTATCCTTATTTGCAATGTTTGTTTATTTTTTAGGGTTAATTATAATTTTCTCCACGGATTTTGGTCTATTAGATAATTTAGTACCTTGATTTTTAACATTATTTTTTTGGTCGCTCTATTACCGTTAACATTTTGATCCTTCTATCTTTAAAAAATGTTAAATACGTACAAAAGTGTGTGAATGACTAATATGATGGAGAGAAAACTCAATTAAATAGCAAAAAAATTCTCCCGCGCGTTTTGATGGACAGTCATCTTTAAAGATATTTTTCCACTCATCTTCAACCTCTAGCCAAAAGAACCAATATAAACTTTTTCACACACAAAACCTAACTTCTAATTCCGTCATTGAATAAGGCAAGTGAATACATCAATTTAAATTTCTCAACACTAGTCGAAATTTGGCATCAGCTTACTATAAGTCACCAAAAAATGATGAAAAATGCACTTAAATTTCTTGGTTTACACAATCCGTTACTATTTTTTATTTCAACCAATAAATGGGAACAACATTGGTGTCAATGGACTCAACTTCTCATGGATATTCTACTAGTGGTTTCAGATGCATCGCCCTACTAATGAAATCATGTAATCGACAATTAAAATTTTCAAGTAATCAAGAGATTTTCCACAAATTTAGTTACTCCTAACGATGGTCACCAGTGATTTCAGTGACTAAAAACTCGCCTTAGTTTACTCTCACTAGTGGTTCCGATCATCTGTTTGAGCTCCGACTGTAGTGGTAGGTGAAAGTAGACAATGGTGGCATTGTTTTTCCAAAAACGGACGATTCTTCGACTTCTTCTTTATTATTATTAATTTCACATTTGACAATTTTAGGGATGAAAATACTAAAATATCTACTAGTAGAAAAATAAAGAGATTGAAAAAACAATATTAAATTTCAAAATATCAATCAGCTTTTGTTCTAGTCAATCTATTATTGATAATGTGCTTGTGGCTTTTGAGCTTACTCATGCTATGCGAGGAAGAACTGGGGGTAAGGAGAGATTTGTCGCCTTTAAATTAGATATTTCTAAGGCCTGTGATAGTGTTGATTGGAATTTTTTTAAAAATATGTTTGTTGGCCTTGATTTTGCACCTAAATGGATCACTTGGAAGATGATATGTGTTGAGAGTGTTTCTTATTCTTTTATGGTTAATGGTCAGAGTGATTGGGTTTGTTAAACCTACTAGAGGTGTTCATTAAGTGGATTCTTTATCACCTTCTCATAGGGGTTTTGTCCATTGGGGGGAGGGAGGGGGGCTAACTTGAATGGTCCTAAAATTATTCACTCACTTTTTGTGGATGATTCATTGTTATTTTTTTATACTTCTAAGTTGGAATGCCATAAAGTTGAAGAAATTTTAGAAGCTTATAAGATTGCATCTGGACAAAATGTTCATTTTCAAAAGTCAACTATAGGTTTTTGTCCTAATGTTTAAGGTATGTGTGATAGATTCCGCAGTGTTTTGGGGTCATAAGAGAGTTAGAGTCAGGCTTATATTTAGGTCTCCCATTTATTATAAAACGTACCAAAAATAGATTTTTTACTATATTAAGGATACGATGTGGAGTAAGATTAATAGTTGGTCTAACATATTCCAATCTAGAGGGGGTAAAGAAATTCTTCTTAAGTTTGTTGCTCAAGTTATTCCGACCTATGCTATGAGTGTTTGCAATTTCCTATATCTCTTCGTGAAGAGTTGCAATGAATTCTTTTTTGTGAGGTAGTTAGGGTAGTAGATCCAAGGGTATTCAATGGATGTCGTGGGATAGGATGTATTCAAGTGAAAAGGTTGGGAGATTAGGTTTTATAGACCTACGGTGTTTTAATTTGGCTATATTAGCTAAACAGGTGTGGAGACTTCTCTCTTCGCCTGATTCTTTGATTTGTCAAGTTCTTAAGGATAAATATATCCCACATAGTGATATTTTAATGGCCAATTTAGAGACTAATACTAGTTACACTTAGAGCAGTATTTATGCTTCTTTAGATATTATGAGGCATAGTATACGATGGAAAATTAGAGATAGGAAGAGGTTTAGAGTCTGTATGGACCCTTTGGCTTCTTAGGGAAGATGATTATTATGTGGATAATTCTTATGGTCTGATTGATTCTTCTAGTTGTGTTTGTGCTTTCTTGCTTCATTCCCCTCTTAAGTGGGATATGTCCAATGTTATTGAAGTTTGTACACATCGTGATATTTCTACTATTCTTTCTCTTCCACTTAGTTATAGTAATTCGGGGGATACTATAGTTCAAGAAACTTTCTTTTGGTTGTTAAATAATTATTCTTTTTCAGGGTGTATTTATATGAATTGTCAAGTGGTAGTCTATGAGTTGTATTCTGGTGCAACTAATGATTTTGAGTTGGGTGATCTTTTGCAAGATTGTAGGAATTTGTTATCCTAGCTTCCCAACGTTCATGTTCATTGGATTTCTAAGCAAGCAAATGAGATAGCTCAATAATAACAACCATAATGACAAAATGATACATGAGTATTTGTCGCTGAAAAAGCCAATTGACACTAGTCCAGGCACCGAACGAAGATGTGAAGTCGACCAGTTGATTTGAGTGGTTTGATAGCTTTGATTAAGATAAAAATTGTACCAAACAGAAAATGTGGGTTGTCAGGAAAATTTGCATGGGCACTTGATAGATTGCCGAAGTGTCAGTGGAAAAATCTAATTTGTCAAAAAAAATAACGGACTCAAGGAAAAAACAGAGTGTTGTTGAGGAAGGGAGTGAAAAAAATTTTGATGTGCAAGAAAGGAATAAATTAAAAATTAAAGTTTATTAAACGAGATTAAGATATATTTAAATTTGGTAATTCTTTTTAAAAAATGCTAAAATAATTAATAGTAGACTCGAATTTGTGTGGAAAATGTTATTTAAATCTGAAATATGTATCTACACTATTTGGAAACATGTTGATTTATCTAAAAAAGAGGCTAGATTTTGCATTTATGATGATATAGAAAATTGAACAAGTTTTTGGTTGGGATGGAAATGAAATTCAAGAATTCCCAAATTGTCTTAAGTCCAGCAATATGGCAACTGGTTAATCGCGTAAGTGCCATTTTTCTCATCTAAAGTCCAGATTCTGGAAGACGCACAACCTCTACCACTCATCCCATGGAGCAATCGTACATCTCTTTGGTTAAACACTTTACGGAATTAAACCAAATTTTGGTATATGTTGTGCAATTGGGGATTAAAATTTTGGAAAAGACAATAAAATACTCAACAGATTTGTAGACGGAAATGTTTAGCTCAGACTTTAAGGTTTTTTACTTCCCTAGCATTCCTGATAGTTACAGGTTTTCAGGTTTGCAAAATTTCCCCATGTGAATAGCATCTCAGACATGGTATATTATAGTTACATATATAAATATTATAGTTTATGATAAAATAATTTATTTAAATTTCAGAGTATGATTATAATTTTTACTGTTTGACATTAGTATTTTTCTTTTCTTTTTTGGTTAGTGTTTAGGTTAATTATAAGATAAATAAAAATTTTTAAAATAATTTCAAACCACTTTTAACCGAATTTTGAATTTATCGAGGAACAAGTTTGCTTCTGATACCATATCAAAATTGAGACTAATTCACCTAAAAATCCGAATTAACAAATGATGATTGTTCAACTTTAGAAAAATTAGATCTTTTCAACTTCTATCTAATGTACGACCCTCTTAAATTTTTTGTTTTTTATTTTTTCAATTTTTCTTGATAATAAAAAACATGTATGATTTACACAATAGTCATAGAGTGGGACCAAAACTATAACATAGCATTTAATTGTGGGTATTGTAGAAAAATTCAGAGCAAATATTTAATGTCATTTTCGGTGACTTTGAATTAAGCATGTTTCTGTTTCAAAGAGACCATTTGTACACGTTCTGCGACACTAATTGGATTATTAAATTAATTAAACCAAATTTGAATTGGCTGAAAGGATCCAAATTAAAATATTTAACATATAATTGGATAATAGATTGACTCAAATTACTTAAGTTTCTATCCTAAAAAGCTGGATTCCATTCCATCTGTTGCTTCTTCCTTCAGATAAAATATATAGTGCAAGGGAAACGTCATCGTAATCATTTATTTGTAGATGTACTTAAATATTAATTTTGTAGAATATATCCCTAAAACTAATTCTTGTGTGACAATTTATGAATGTTGGTAAAAGAATTTTGTATAAATATCTATTTCTATGTAATTAGAATATTGGACTCTTAAAATAATTACGGTTTATGGTTTAGTTCTAAGGCATTGGCAGTAATGATTTTCATTTCCAACATGAGCGAATTTGCGAGTTTTATTAATCAAGTGATTCAATTATACAATATCTATAAAATATCCTTTGGAAATATATTAAACAATGAACTTAAAAGGTAAACGACGCGTGGGTTCCCTTTCTTCAATCTTCATCACACACTTGCTCATTTTATTCTTCCATAACCCAACCCATTTGTCCATTTTTGCCAATAAATTACGTAAACGTCTTCTTCTCCTCACCTTATAAATACTTATTAGATTTTATTTTTTAAAGAATCATGAGTTATATGTATATATATATTTATTTTACGAATTTTATTCATAAAAAAAAATTAACTCTATAACATAAGACCGTCTATAACAAGTTAATATATAATTATAGGAATATTTAAATGACACATAAAAGCTTTTATATTATTATTATTTTTATTGCATAAAATATTAATGTGTCCATCTCCTTTTTCTTTTCTTTTTTTGTAGGGAATTTAGTATCTTATTTTATAGTAACTGGATTGTGAATATTTTAAATAAATCTATTTATAAAAAAATAATAATAATAATAATTAGGAAGCGAGTGTAGCTAAGTATTCCAGATATAAATAACGGCCAAAGCCAAACCTTCCATCTCTGACTGACCTATATCTTACGTATCTAAATCTCAAACTTTCCTTGTTTGTGGCAAGTGGCAACCGATCTTAACCTCCTTGCGATACACTTTCTCTCCTCCTTCAAATCCCTTCTTCTTCTTCTTCTTCTTCTTCTTCTTCTTCCATATTCTATACTTACACTCTTTTTCTCCTCCTCCATTTCTTTATTTCACACAGCAATTCCAACTTTTTAATCTGCATTTTTATATCTCTTCTTCTTCCAACAATGGCGACTAAGCTCGTTTGCTTTTCCTTTGCAGCTTATTCCAAAACCTTAATAGACCATTTGAAATCTCTTAACATTCCTGTTCTTCCTGGCCTAACTGATTCTGAATTCAAATCCGTTGAATCCACCTTCCGGTTCTCTTTCCCTCCTGACCTTCGTTCCATCCTTCAAGAAGGTCTTCCTATAGGACCACACTTTCCAAACTGGCGTTCTTCTTCTCCACAACAAATCCAAATTCTATTAAATCTTCCTTTCTTAAATCTTTCCAAAAGTATCAGTCAAAACAATTTCTGGGTTGATTCATGGGGCGATAGGCCAGAAAATAATAAAAAAGCTTTAGCTATGGTAAAGGGATTGTTCTTTGATAAAGCGCCGGTTCTTGTTCCTATATACGGTAACTGTTATATTCCTTGTACGCCTAATAATGATGCCGGAAATCCTGTTTTTTGCGTCGATGACGGTGGCGTACGCGTTTTGAGCTTTGATCTTGCTAGGTTTTTTCAAGAGGTTGAGTTCTTGCAAATTGGTGTTCATTTTATTAAGCCCGTCAATTTTCCGAGAATTGAAAAGGTGTCCATTAATGTACCGGTGTGGGCGGCAACAAGCGCGCGAAAGATTGACTTTTGGACGGAGGTGGCGGAAAGAGGGAGGAAGATGGTGGCACGTGAGGAAACGCGGGGGTGGTGGTCCATTGATGAGAATTTGGAGATGGGGGATTGTCTAGAGCAAGTGTTTTGGAAGCTAAGAGACGGAGGGTGGAGAGAGGAGGAGGTGAGAGAGATGATGATGATGGACGGTTGTGATGAGAAGATACAGAAAGGCTGTTGTGGGCCTAAACTAGGGAAAGAAGATGTAGTGTGGCACGCGAGATTGATGTCAATGGTGTTATTGCGTGCGGGATGGAGTAGGGAGGATGTGGTGTACGCGCTGGAGCTTCAAGAAAATGAGGATACAAATTCGATGGGAAAATGGTTTTTAGAGTATCAGCCACCAAACAGCAATAGTTGTTCAAGACAGGATGATGATCATAATCATAAAAAACACTTGATCAACATCCCATCACTTCAAGTCTAACATGAATCATCCCACCAATTTGCTTTTTTCTTTTTCTTTTTCTTTTTTTAATTTTTATTTTCCCAATGATGATTTCATTACCAGTCCCATGATTTATTCATTTTATTCAAAATAATTGTAAATTGGAGTTTTTTTATTTTTTATGAAAGGGTATGAGATTTTGTTATATATATGTAGCTGCAAATTAAAATATTATAATATTACTATTATAGCCTTTATATTATTAAATAATTTTTTAATAATTAAAGAGTTATATTTAAATTAAACTGATCATTCTCTAATAAAAAATAAAAAATTGTAGTAGAAAAAACTCTAAATGGACAAAAGGAAGTAGAATGTGGTTTAGAGTGATTATTGGAATTGCTTTGGACAGTAATTGACCATATTTTTGTCCCTTAATCTTCAATTTGAATTCATCTAAACTTGTTTTTTGTTTTACTTCTTAATTCTGTAATCCTTTGGGTTTTGTTTATGAAATACGGAGAGCATGCTTTGTTTTGTATCTTTGTTATGTCAATAAATTATTGATAATTCAGATAATACATATATTTAACAAGGTAGAGTCTTCAAATATCTAAATATATAATCCACAATATAATTTGAATAAACCGAATATAGTGGAATATTTTCCCAATTAATAAAGAATACTAACTCAAATAGGTTACCTATAATATAATTAACTTAATATAATAAATTAAGGGAACATTAGTAAATAACTATTATAAATTAAATTAAAAATAAATACATTAGCTTTTGATATTTCTAAATTAATCACATTTGAGACATCTCAATTATTGAGAGGTATATCACTACTCTTATTAGAAATTATCTATTCACATTGAATTAATATTTGTTTGCTACCATATATTTCAAACAATAGAAACTTCAAAAAAATTTGTATTGAAAATCTGGACTTTGTGAATTATTAGTCAATAATATATTATTATTATTATTATTATTATTATTATTATTATTATTATTATTATTGGGCTCAATGATTTAAGCCAATTTCTTAAGCTTATACTCATTTAATTATTGTATTTTAATACAATGTGAGATTAAATTACAACTCTACACTCTCCACTTATCACTTAAAAAGTATCGACGACACAGTTCGGATGCATCAAAGTAAGTAACTCTCATACTTTAGGTTTCGGGTTGCAACTCAATGGGTTCTAATACCATGTTGAAAATCTAATCCTAAGAGCCATTAGTTAAATAATCATTTTTCAATTAGTTAAAATTTATTAGTTATTATTAATTTAAACTTATAATAAGTTGAACTCACCTTATAAATAAAATGACTTAAGCCAATTCCTTAAGCTTATCTTCCTTATTATATGCTCTTTTAAGTGTTGTATTTATAATACAATGTGAGATTACCCACACATTTAAACCTTCCCTTGTGGTAATTCTGCCACTTGACAAGTATCGACAGTCTTGCGCGAATTAGTCAGATTAGCCTCATGCTTCATGTTCGGGTTTCATGTATTAGCTTGGCAGAGCTATGATACCATGTTGAGAATCTAAACCCTAGGATCTATTAATCAATTATCATTTATTATTTATCAATTAGTAAAATTAATCAATTATCATTAGTTTGAGCTTACAATAAAGTGTATTCACTTTATAAACAAAATGTCTTAGTAGTAGTTTAAATTAATGGGTTTTTTTTAAACAGTGGATTGATAGAAATTGAAATGAATGGACTTGTAAATTATATGGTTTGGTTAAAAAAAATGCAAGAATTTTAAGTATATTATTCAAATAAAATAAATCATATTATAAAATGGAATTGGTGATAATTGACATTCTACATAGGATTTCACTTTCCACCAAAATGATGGAATTGATGTTATAATTGAATTTAAGAATTGTACGTGTATCTTCTCAACCAAACGATTAAATGGAGAAATTCAGTATTAATTCCATTAATGACCACTTAATCCAATTTCTCAAACTTACCTTACTTATTATATGCTCTTTAAATATTATATATTGTGCTTAAGCAGTTAAAGGAAATTTGCAAAGGACAGCTTCTCAATTGGCTACAAAGAATTTCTTAGTGTTTGCTATAATCTTTCGTAGGCAAAACCTCTTACCCATGCCGACTGATTACAAAATTTAACTTTTTATTTTTCTTCTTTCTTAATTGTCTTTTGAATTTGTGGAGATGGTTAAATTAGTCATTGGATACAAATAAGTTTTTTGATTGGATTGTATATTATATATATATAACCAATTCACTTTACTGTTTTAATTTTGACATTATAAATCAGATTTCAATTGATAATTTGAAAATTTTCAAGTCAATAATCAAATAATTATTTAAGAAAACAATTATTCTACATCTATTTTTTTAAAAAAAAATAATTTTAAATCTATTTTAGTTAATACAAATTGTTTTCAACATTTGTGATCAAATTTAGAGGTAAATATAGCAAATAGGCACCAATTTAATTCGAAAATTGATTAAATCGTTTAATTTAGAGGTAAAATTGACATCACATATAAGTTTAGAGACCAAATTGAAGATTTAGCCAATATTTCTTTCTTCATCTCATAAATAAAAAAAGGTGAGGTAGGGTGCATATGAAAAAAGAAAAGAAAAAGAATCCAAGCTTTTTTCACTTTAATCTTACACTTTTTTTAAAAAAATTATATTCTGAGATGCCATTGGGCATTGGCTTCTTATGATGGTATCACTCCACCCTTTTTGTTTATCTATCCCACATTGATTATTATTATAGAGAATAATTATTTTATTTGACTAATTTTAAAAACTATCAAAAGTTAAAGAAAAAATTATTGCATTGATTCATTTTTTATTGTTTAGTTTCACAATCTTTGGGTTTATAACTTAAAAGAATCTTTTAAAAATTTTCAATTAAATAAATTTTTATAGATCTTTCAATTTAACAATAATTATATAATTAAAATTATTTAAAAATTTACAAAATAAATTAATAATATTATTACACAAAAAAGTATTAAATGTTCTTTTTTTAAAAAAATTACGAAAAATGAAAGTAAACACTTATTTTAAAATGATAGGAGTATTTTACATGTTTTTGTTTTTTGTTTTTTTAAGCTGGTTAGTAAGAAGCATTATTATTATTTCTAATAATTCACAGTCAATTTTGTCACATTTTCTAAAAAGTTAGTATTTGAAAAAAGAAATAATAATAATAATAATAATAAGCTATTAACATTGGAGAATAAAAAAACTAAAATCATTAAACAAAAGCCAATCATTGTTGTTGAAAATTGACACTTTAGGGCTCAAAGGCTAAAAGTGAAAAATCTATCAATTTATTCATATGTTAGTTGCGGAGAAAGTAAATTGTTCAACCAAAAGTGACACATTACGGGACCAAATTTATTTTTGTGTCCCTCAGAATAATTTATATATATTTATTTTGAATATATATATATATATATATATATATATATATATATATATATATATATATATATATATATATATAAAAAATATAGATATAAAAAAAAAATAAAAAAATATATAAAAAAACTCGCTGGTTAGATATGTGAGACAAC